>CM045888.1:4181102-4201102 GCA_025169545.1 Anguilla japonica
TCACTGCTAAAATCACTGCTGAATCAGCGCACTTGCCTACTATTTAGTATACAAGTTGTATACTCAATAGTAGGCAAGCATGCTGATTCTGACAAGACCATTGCGTGTGTGTGCATGTATGCGGAATGCATTGTGTGTGCGTGCACATGTATGTGTGTGTGTGTGTGTGTGTGCATGCGTGCGTGCATGAGCAAGTGTATGTGTGTGTGTGTGTGTACTTAAGGGGGGTGTTTGAGTGAGTATAATGGCTTTGGGGTGTGTGTGTGTGTGTGTGTAGGGTGTTTTCGGGGTGCATGCTGTGTTTTCAGGTGTTCACCTGGAGGGATCAGCTCCAGTTCCCAGACCCTCTCCACCAGCATCTTCTCTAGCATCTGTGCAGCGAGCTCCGCCCCCACGCTGTCAGAATTAGGCTCCGCCCCCACGCTGTCAGGATCAGGCTCCACCCCCACACTGTCAGAATCAGGCTCCGCCCCCACACTGTCAGAATCAGGCTCCGCCCCCACGCTGTCAGAATCAGGCTCCGCCCCCATGCTTCCATAATCAGGCTCCGCCCCCACGCTGTCAATGTCAGAAACAAATCAGATCCCAGCACTTCCTACCTTACCTCTTTAGTTCAGGTATTTCTGGCTCTGGATGCTGCTCTGACAGTGTTTGTCGGTTGCCGTGGGTAACTGACCGGGGGGCGGGGCTGTGGAACAGCAGGGGGCCGAAGGTTCGGCCCAGGGCCCGGGCGTCCAGGCCGTTCCTCTCTGAGTGGCAGCACACCTGGCCCAGGTGCCTGAGCAGGTAGCGCAGGGTGAGCAGGTTCTGCAGGGGCACAGCCGGGGACTGCAGGACCCTGCGCAGACGCCCAGCGACGTCCTCCACACCCCCGTCTGCACGCAGACGCCCAGCGACGTCCTCCACACCCCCGCCTGCAGACAGACACCCCCAGCATGGCTGCGCTTCCACAGAGTCCTGCAAGCTCACTGAGGCGCATGCAATCATGCATGCAGAACACAGCAGAGTTGAGTGCTATTGTGCATTTAAAGCATTACTAAGGTGGATGAATATTTTATTATTTCATTTGTTGAAAATTGGCTGATGATTTTATCTTGTATGGTATAAACCCACCTCATGATTTCCACCTGGGAGTAAAACCTGCAACCTCCCGGTTCCTGAGCCGAGTTCCCTAAGTGCTGCACTGCTGCTTAGTCACGGCGCCCCCTACCTGCTGCCTGCTGCACTGCGGCCTGCAGGTCCGAGTGGACGGGGTAGGGAATGACGGGGGAGGGCAGGTCGCGCAGGTAGCCAATCAGAGCCTCCGAGAGAAGCTGGACATCACATGATCCTGGCTCCACCCCCGGCAGCTCTGCAGTAAGAGACACACGACTCATTTGACGGGATGTGGACAGTTCCCGGAAAAGGAACCCTGCCCCAGTGCGGGATGGGCCACATGGAGAGATCCCAAACTTACTGCAGTCTGAGTTCTGCCTCTGACCCCCGGTGGTGCTGGGGCAGGACGTCCTGTACAGGGACACAGAGTCCAGACCTGCAACAGGGGGAGGAGTTTGCCTCTTAGTTACCATAGCAACCCTTAGCCACCCGTGTACTGCTACTGCTGAGCCTGGATCAGCCAATCAGCAGACATTAAGGACCCCAGAGTGGGGCGGAGCTACTGAGGGTCGTCAGTCACTGACACACAAGCCAATCGCGTGAACTTTGCTCTCCACAGAGACACTTCCGGGTCAGCCCCTTATTGGATAAAACGCTATCACATGATTTAAACTCCAGCAGCGCGTCGCTGAGTAAAACACAGAATCTCTGCAGAAATGCCTTCAGAACTGATGGCTCTCCGGGGCCCTTTCAGCTGGCCCCACCTCACAGTCCCCTGCATCTCAGAGCCAGTAATAACACGCCATTAACTTACAATCATTCAGGCTGAGAGCCAGGAGCTGACATCCCGCCAAACTTCTCTATCCGCGAACGTTTGCCAAGCATCACAAGGCTACCATCCACCATCAAAAGAGTGAGCTGGGCCATAAATCAAACAGTCATTTCTAACTCTGACTAAGCTGATAATGCCTCCCGCTTACATGAGCAAGCAGCTCCCCTAACTTACCCGCAATAACCATGTTACCACCAGGTGGTGCCAAAACGCATTAACGGAATATTTATTTCCTAAAAAGCGATAACAGTGGTCCCTCAACAGAAGAGACGCCAAACTGGACAAGGCTGTGGCTAACGCCAGCACTGTTGTCCAAAGTGTTTTAGAGACGGGACGGACTGTAGTTCATCCGTGTTAAACAGAACACAGACTCCCAGCGGCGCTTCACATCCTGCAAACTTGCCATCACCACAACACTGACCATGAAACCACCAGTGACTCTAAGGCATTTTCCCATCATACCTTGCTTCTCGATCGCCTCTACCAACTTCACCAGAAAAGGGGGGGCAGGTTCTGGGGGTGAGAACTGCTCTGTCAGCACCAGGTGGGAAATAGCTGTAAAAGAAATAATAAGCTTTATTTATATAGCACCTTTCATACATAAAATGTAGCTCAAAGTGCTTTACATTCAGCATCAAAGATAAAAATACAGAATACAGAAATAAAAATTTAAAAATAAAATAAAATGCAGACAAAGAAATCAGTAAAAACAAACAAAAAAAATTAATAAAAATAATAAAAAACAGCGCTAAAAGCAGTGCTGCTAGATATAAGCTAGATTAAAAAGGTATGTTTTCAGTTTCCACAGTTTTCCAAATGACATATCTGTTAGGCTCTGTGGCACAATAAGGGTTAAACATCAAAATATCTGAGGGTATTCTCAACTCCTGTGTGTATCTCAGGGTTCAAAGGTTCAGTAGGAGTTATGTGTATCTCAAGGTTCAGCAGGGTTCAGAGGTTCAGTAGGAGTTATGTGTATCACAGGGTTCAGCAGGGTTCAGAGGTTCTGTTGGAGCTGTGTGTATTTCAGTGTTCAGTAGGGTTCAGCAGCGTTCAGTAACCCACCCGACTCCACATTCTCTCCCTCTCTCTCTGCTCCTCCCCCTCCTACCACCCCTCTCCATCTCCCACTCCACTTCTCTTTCCGCTCTCCCCCACTCCCTCACTTCCTCTCACTCGTTCTCTCCCTTATTCTATCCTTTCCTCTCTGCAGATCCAAACAAATCCCCTGCCTTTGACCCACCCCCCCTCCAGCTTTCCAATCTTTCTTTCTACAGTGCCTGATCCTCCTCCTCCTCCTCTTCATCCTCCCTTCCCCAGCATAACAAACCCCCTCCCCCTGAGCCCAGCAGTGCTGAGTGGTGCAACTGGAGCCAGGAACTCAAGTGCAAACTTCTCTTCTGAAAGGCCTCTGTGAGTGAGCCCTGGTTTTCCAGGAAAAAGAAAAGGGCAAAAAAATATGTTTAAAGGAAATAAAACACTCCCTCCTCTCTCCCCCCTCTTCTCTCCCTCTCCCTCTTTCTCTCTCTCTTCTCTCTCTCTCTCTCTTCTCTCTCTCCCCCCTCACTCTCCCTCCTCCAGTTCCCCTCCCCCACGCCTCCCAAACCACCAAACCTCCAGCAGACACCAGGAACAGCCAAAATCCAAACCTACATGCACACACACACACACAAACACACGCATGCACACGCATGCACACACACACACACACACACACACACACATGCATGCACACGCATACACACACACACACGCACATGCTCACACACACACACACACACGCATGCACACGCATACACACACACATGCACATGCTCACACACATGCACGTACGCACATTCAGACACACACGCAGATGCTCACACGCATGCACGCACTCACATACACACGCACACACACACATGCATGCACATGCACACACACATGCACACACATACACGCACACACACACACACATCCTCACACGCATGCATGCACATGCACTCACATACACACACACACACACACACACGTACACTCACACACACACACACACACACACAGCTCTCAGCCCAGCGCTGATGATTTTCTGAGAACACAGCTGCAGCCTTGAAGTCATCCTCACTTCTGGGAAAGAAACCAGCCAATCAGAGCGCAGCGGCGGCAGCCAGGGCCGTCTGCAGGTAAACACGCGCCATGCCAGCAGCGAGCGAGCGTGAGCGCTGCAATCATGTGACCTCAGGAGCGCGCGCTACGCGCGGCGGGCTGGGCGGGGTCCCACCGCCGCTTCCGCCAACGCCGCTAAACCTCTGCGTCTCATGGAAGACCCGCGGCCACATAAACAGCCTCCGTCCGGCCAATCAGCTTTCAGCTTTCACGCCATCGACCGCACGCCCTGCTCGCTCCAACGCACAGTCAGCGCCCATCCAAGCCAGACAAACACGGCTTCGGAAAAAAAAAAAAAAAAAAGACGGGTCTGAATCCAATTAAGAGTCGAAAACAAGGCGGAGGGAACATGCTCTGCCTGTCCTGCCAGACGGAACGGAGCGTGTTGGAGGCGCGGGACTCACGCCGAGCGGACAGCCGACGCCATTCGCGAGCTACAGGCCCACTGGAACCGGGGAAGGTACGCCCCACAGGAAGTGATGTCACGCAGACCGAAATTCCCACCGGGCCAGTCCGGCCGTTTGCTCTCACGTCGTCATCGTTCGCTGTCGAACCCGTGGCTCGTCCGACCGATGAGACGATCCCGATTCTTTCCGTCGGGATCGTCCCATCGCGGGGCTGCCACCTCACCTGTCCGTCTACCCGCCTGCACGTCGGACGGCGACGGACCCTTTAAAACTCACCAGCCGCTCGACTCCCGCTCTTAACTCAGAGACCTTCCTCGGGCCATCGAAGCCAGGACATTCCACACTGGGGAGTGACCAAGTGCAGCAAGGTAGCAGGAGCCGTACTGTTAACAGCGCCAGAAACTCCTGTGACCAATCAGAACCTCCGTTACTTCAGCAGCAGAAGACGGAAAGAACGTGTCGATTGGTCGCAGAGCAGAGCAACAGCTTTGGGTGGGGATGGCCAGGCGGGGCGTCTACCATCCCAAAACAGGCAGAGCTGTCAATCACTGATTGGTCATTAACTCTGGGTGTTAAAGATTTATAGTTTGAATGGTTATCAAAGGAATTTCCACCTGTTGCACTTTCCCCTAATGCCTGATAACACTGATACAAACGCACACACACCCACAGTACCATCACAAAAAAACACACACACACACACACTCACACACTGTACCATCACACACACACATACGTCACACACTGACTAACAAATAATAAACTTTGATTATACAGCACTTATAAAAACAGTTATAAATTAAAACACACACACACGCACACATGCACAAACCAGAGCTGAAATGGACCTTAACTCTAAGCAGGAGACTTTTTTTCCTTTTTAAATGGCATTTCTACAGCGGGCCAAGAAACAGAGATAGTAAAAAAGGCATCTCTCCCTCTCTTCCCTCTCTCCCTCTCCTCCCTCTCCTACCTCTCTCTCTCCACCCTCTCCTCCCTCTCTCTCCTCCCTCTCCTCCCTCTCTTCCCTCTCTCAGCACACAGAGGGCTGAGCGCCAGACACACACATGGAAGCCGTAAATTTGGGGGAGAGCTAAAACAGGCACCCCCCTTACCCCACCCCCGCCCAACAGGCAATTCTTCGAAAGCTACTACCCTGGGACTGAGTCTCAGCTCGGGGCGGGCGGGGGCGGGGGGGGGGGGGGGGGGGCTTGTTCTGAGAAAGACTGCGCTCCAGCACTTTATGGCTGCCTGGAGACGGTGAGTGGGGGGGGGGGCGGTGGGGCGGGAGGGGGGGCCTCACGGCCATGGGGCCAGAGGCAGGACTCTCAGCCAATAAAAACACTGCTGCTGGAGCAGAGCAGTGAGTGAGCTCAGTCTGCCCGGCGACAAGCTTGCACACTCATTTTGGCCTTCACAGGGCCACCTATTCCTCACCCAGCATTAGCCTCACCCAGCGTTAGCCTGACGCAGCATTAGCCTGACCCAGCGTTAGCCTGACCCAGGATTAGCCTGACCCAGCATTAGACTGGTACAGCTTTCCCTGATCCAGTGTTATCCTGGCACAGAGTTCCCTGACCCAGCGTTAGCCGGACCCAGCGTTTGCCTGACCCAGCATTAGCCTGACCCAGCGTTAACCTGACCCAGCATTAGCCTGACCCAGAGTTAGCCTGACCCAGGATTAGCCTGACCCAATGTTAGCCTGACCCAGCATTATCCTGACCCAGCGTTAGCCTGACACAGCTTCTCCTGAGCTGGCTTTAGGCTGGCACACCTAGCCCTAGGCTAACACCGTTCAATTCACAGCAAACTAGACACTGGCAGCTGTTCAGGGATATTAAGTGGGGGTCAGTTCAGCAGGGGGGGCAAAGATACAAAACCTCACCAAATCTGACCGAACGAATGAGACAGAACTGAACCGAACGCAGCTCCTGGAACCCTGAACAGGGCTCGCACACTGGATCTCTCCGGTTTACTCACTTTGGGGTTTGAGGTTTTTAACAAGAGCACAGAGTTCCACCCAGCCCATCACGGCTGCTCACCTTTCCCCTAAAAGCACGCTGTTCCCACAGAGTCTTTGGAAGCCTCCCCCGATTTGGGGGATGAACACCCCGCTGGCGGCCCGGCGTGGCTGGTTTATGACTCTTCTCTGTTTCCCAAAGCCGGTCTGGTATGGGGCGGGGCAGCCTGCTGATGTCCTGCGGCCCCCCCATTTTAAGGGGAGCTCTCAGGCCGCAGGGCCACCCACAAACACTCCCCACCACCCCGCTACCCCCCTGCCCGCACCCCCGCCACCCCACTCTCCCCACCCCCGCGGCCAGGGGTCCAAGACCTGTGCTCCTGTCTCCAGAACCCTCTCAGCTTTTCCCCAGCTGAATAATGAGCCTGAAATGCACATAATATGGCCACTTATATGACACCAGAGACATGCAGGTGGGGGTTAGAGCCTTACCTGTATGTAATGGGGGCGGGGCTGGCCTGGGTGTCAATGGGAGGGGTCTTTGGGGCCGGGGCTGATTGGACGGCGGTGACATCATCACGGGCTCCTGATACTGGGCATAGCTGCTGGGGGAAAGGGTCCCTCTGGCCCCCCCGCTCGGCGGCCCCCGGGATCCAGCCCACCATCTGGGGGCACTGCTCCTCCCCCCCGGGGGCGCCCGCCACCCCGGCGCCAATGGCGCCGCCCTGCTGTCCGGCAGGACGTCCTGAGGCTGCAGGGAAAGGTCTTCCTCCCGGTTCCCTCTGCAGGCATACAACGCCCCACACTGCAACCCTCTGGCGGCCATTTTGTCAGACGAACGTGCACCAGGCAAAAAAAAACACTTAAAAAAAATAAATGTTTTTTTTTATCTCAAAAAGATAAAAAAAATTATTCCAGAAGGTTCCAACTGTCTGGGGCTGGGGGTCTGGGGGTGTTCAGAGGGACGGAGGCAGATGGAACCGATTCCTGCTGCACACGCCCCCCCCGCCCCCCAAATCAGCCGAAGCCTATGAGCATGGCCGTCTGAGAAGTGGGCGTGGCTTGGGGCCAGGGGGGAGGGACCAGGGGTTGGGGCTGGGGGGGAGGGGCCGGGAGGAGGGGCCAGGGGGAAGGGGGCGGGGTTTGACGCGGGAGTCGCTCACACCTGGCCTGTGTTGGCGGGAAAAGGCCGTTTCCTCAGCTTGAAGCCCCTGTTTAACCAGACGATGGAGCAGAGGGACCAGGAGGACAGCATGCTCTTTCCAGCAGTGGCGGGGGGTCTCTCTACAGAATGGCCTGGACGGGGTGCGGTGGGGGGCCCTCTGCAACAGTGTGGGGGGCCCTCTGCAACAGTCCCCAGGTGGTGTGGGGTGGGACCCTCTACAGCAGGGTGGGGGGGCCCTCTACAACAGCCCCCAGGTGGTGTGGGGTGGGACCCTCTACAGCAGGGTGGGGGGGCCCTCTACAACAGCCCCCAGGTGGGGTGGGGTGGGACCCTCTACAGCAGTGTGGGGGGGCCCTCTACAACAGCCCCCAGGTGGGGTGGGGTGGGACCCTCTACAGCAGGGTGGGGGGCCCTCTACAACAGCCCCCAGGTGGGGTGGGGTAGGACCCTCTACAGCAGGGTGGGGGGGCCTCTACAACAGGCTCCAGGCTGGGTAGGGGGGAGGGGTCTCTCCAGGTGGCAGGTGGGGGAGTCTGATTTTCTCCTCCTGCAGGGGGCGCTCTCCTCTTAAACCTTCACAGCTCTTCTGTGGCACGACCTGGGGGGCCATGGGAAAAGGAGACCATGTCATTTAGCCACACCCACTTATACCCAAATACACATTAAACCACACCCCTTATACCCAAACACACATTAAACCACACCCCCTTATACCAAAACACACACTAAACTACACCCCCTTATACCCAAACACACATTAAACCACACCCCCTTATACCCAAACACACATTAAACCACACCCCCCAGGATCATTTTACCTGGGCATCCAAATTTGCTCATACACACACACACACATGCACGCACACACGCACAGACACACGCACACACACACACACACACAAACAGACCTGTGCTCCACAGTATATAAAAGCTCCCCGCTGTCTCCAGGGGAAACGCAAAGAAAGCTTTGAAATAGTGTGCGCCAACTACGGCCATTTTACACCAACAAGAGAAAGTAACACGGTAACAAAGAATGATTCAGTGCAATGTTTAAACCCTTCAGATTCCAACATCAAAAGATCTCACTTAAGCAAATGTCACATTAGCACAACCCACTGAGACGAAGCCAAACCCCCCCCCCCCCCCCCCCCCCCCCCCACCGCACAAACTCTGTTCCACTTGCAAACAGATCCAAATGCGAAAATGCAGATAAAAAGTTCAGAAGAGACACAACAGCAAGTGTTCGGTTAATATAACGAGAGAGAACGACTGCGCCTCTGCCAGGTGATACACACGGTCGCAAAACAACAACAAGCAAAGACCGAAGTGGAATCTCATTTCCTCTGTTTTTGGAGCTGCACCAGTGCGGACACTGAACACACAGAGCAGGCCCTGAACACACAGAGAAGAACCTGAACACACAGAGCAGACCCTGAACACACAGAGCAGACCCTGAACACACAGAGCAGACCCTGAACACACAGAGCAGACCCTGCACACACAGAGAAGAACCTGGACACACAGAGCAGGCCCTGAACACACAGAGAAGAATCTGAACACACAAAGCAGACACTGAACACACAGAGCAGACCCTGAACACACAGAGAAGAACCTGAACACACAGAGCAGACCCTGCACACACAGAGAAGAACCTGGACACACAGAGCAGACCCTGAACACACAGAGCAGACCCTGCACACACAGAGCAGAACCTGAACACACAGAGAAGAACCTGAACACACAAAGCAGACCCTGAACACACAGAGCAGACCGTGCACACACAGAGAAGAACCTGAACACACATAGCAGACCCTGTAGACCCTGAACACACAGAGCAGACCGTGCACACACAGAGCAGACCCTGCACACTCAGAGCAGACCCTGAACACACAGAGCAGACCCTGCAGACCCTGAACACACAGAGCAGACCCTGCAGACCCTGAACACACAGAGCAGGCCCTGCAGACCCTGCACACACAGAGCAGACCCTGCACACACAGAGCAGACCCTGAACACACAGAGCAGACCCTGCAGACCCTGAACACACAGAGCAGGCCCTGCAGACCCTGAACACACAGAGCAGACCCTGCAGACCCTGAACACACAGAGCAGGCCCTGCAGACCCTGAACACACAGAGCAGACACAGGTATACTAAGCAACGCTCGTTGTCACAGGCCGGCGGTGCAGAGGGGTTAATCGCGTGATGGGGCTCTCTGAATGGGCAGAGTTTGCTCGGCTCGTTCCTGAGGGGGAACACGCAGCCATTGGCGTGCGGCACTTCCCCAGCTTTCTGTCAGACCCGACCCGACATACCCAACCCGACAGACCCGACCCGACAGACCCGACAGACCCGACCCGACATACCCGACCCGACAGACCCGACCCGACAGACCCGACAGACCCGACCCGACATACCCGACCTGACAGACCCGACCCGACATACCCGACCCGACATACCCGACCCGACAGACCCGACCCGACAGACCCGACAGACCCGACAGATCCGATGCGGAACGGGTCCGGCGTGGCCCCACAGCCACAGACGTTCCCGGGGCTTCTGCGACCGCCGGCGTTCCCAGAGACCAGGGGGAGGAAATCCCGGAAAACGAGGCCTCCCTCTTCTCCGGAGAGACAGAATTCCAAAGACGGGTCGGGATCGTCCACACCGCCCCCCCCCCCCCACTCACCCCCCCTCCCTTTCCCGCACAGTTTGGTGTACTTACAAATTCCTCCACACGAGCATTTGATTGAGACGTCCTTTGTGAAACCCAGTGCGTTCGCCACCCCTGAGAATCAATCAAGTGAGCCAAAGCAGACAGGCTGCATTACATCTGAACTAACTACATGTGCTAAAGATGAACTAATACCAACTGAGAAACATACACCCTTCAAATAAACATTTTTTTAAAATTCACCTTTAGCATCGGGTCCCTGCTGCAGAAAGATCCTCATATTCTCTCTGCAAACACTCCAACCACCAGAAACCAGAAACCAGAAACCAGAAAAATGCCATAAAAGGACTCAACTCTTGTGCACCACACCTCTGGTACTGATGATAAATAAACTACAGGACCGACATGGCACTTCTGTCACGACTTCCAACCCCTTCCAACGGCTGGTGCAGCTGTGTTCTGGAATCTTCTATCTTTAAGACTGAGTCACGGTAAAAGGCACCCTTTCAACTGCAGAACCGGGCGATCGGCTCGACGGTCAGAACCAGAAGGATCCGCGCCACAGAGGAAAAGTAGGGCAATGCTTCTGTGGACCACACACCCCCAAACCATCCCCAGACCTCCAGCTTCAGATCAACCATCCGGGACAGAAACGGTGAGATTCTGGTGAACACTCAACTCGTTTGTTTCCCCCCCCCCAAAATGGCGCAGTGCAGGAGCGCATCAGGGACCCAACAGAGGGGGGGGGGGGGGGGGGAGCTGTCCCGTTCGGCCCTCCGTAGGTCTACGGGACGTCCCGGGGACGGGGGAAGGAGTAGCCCGGGGAAGCGCGGTGGCCCGTGGGCGTCTCTGACGGGTGTGGGATTTTTCGGGCCGGGGGGGGGTAGAGGTGATGTTGAGGGTTTTCACAGCGGAAAACCAAGACCAAAATGGGCGTGCGAGGGATCAGGGAACCTGAAGGATTACGCTACAGTGGGGGGGGGGGGGGGGGGGGGGGGGCAGGGGGGGGTGCGACAGAGCTACAACCGCCATGTTGTTCTAGTCCTCTTTCCGTGCGTTAAGATGAGAGAGGCTTTACTCACAAAGCGATGAGTCACAGATTCGAGAGAGAGAGAGAGAGAGAGAGGGAGAGAGGGAGAAGACCACTGAGTTTTTGTGGGGAGTGGGAGAGAGGAGGTTCAGGGTGTTTTCGGTGATATGTTCCGCCCCGTGATGAATCGGAATGAAAAGCGCAATCACAACACGCAACCGACCTTTAAAATGGAGGTTGGTCTTCGAAAGCTCAACACAGCAACGACACGACACAGCATCACACCACCCAGCCCCCAAAAAAACGAAATCCTCTTTCAAAACTGCAGATTCTTTCACTCCCAAAAAAAAAAAAAAAAAAAAAAAAAAAAAACCCAAGCAGGGCATCGCCTCAACAGGATGTTGGAGGGGACTCACTCTTCCGTTTGTTTCCCCCCAAAATTAGAAGTGATAAACTAGCCCAACTCCCCTACCTCTCCTTCCCCAGCACCCAAAAACACGGCTTCGCACTCGAGACGCAGCTCACAAGGACCCGGGTCGACGGCACCCGCCGGGCGTCCCCTTCCGAAGAGCGGACGGGGGCTCGGCGGTACAGGCTATCCACACAGACGGCATTTCGCAGGGTAACACTCACCCCCCAGCTCTGGGCACGGAGAACTGGACCGGCACGGCACAGCAGGACTGCAGTTCCAACAACCTCCGTCCGGAAGGGGGGGGGGGGGGGGGGGGGGGGGGCGGCTGGGGGCGGGGGGGCGGGGGGGGGGGGGGGGGGGGGGGGGCGGTGGAAAAGAAAGTGCCAGCGAACACGTGGCACCGGCAAGCCCAACCAGAGCCAGCCATTCTCACGCCATCTCACCCCCCCCCCCTCCGAAAAAATCCATCTTTACCCCCCCCCCCCCCCCCACACCCTCCATTTTATTTAAACTCAACCTCGCCGTCGACATGGCTCACTCTCCCGCCAGCTCGGCACTTTCTCAGCGTCGTCATCGTCTTCCTGATGTCAAAAAAAAGTAAAACTTTAATCAAATTAAATTAAATTAAATTAAAATAAATGAAATTCAAATGCCACCGGTACAACCAGTCCCACAACTCAAAGGGATGAGCATCATCTCCACTGCTATAGTCCAGCACAGGGGAGGCAAGGACCGTTTCTCTGAGCAGCAGTGCGCCTTCTCCATCTGATCTGGTCTGATCTCTCCCGCCTTCCCTCTCCCCACTTCCCCAGTTTGTAGGGTGCACTTTGTTCGCAGGAGTATCCGCGCAAAAAAAAAAGTAAATAAATAAATAAATAATAGGAAAGCCGCTGTTGCTAGCGAGAAGAGAAGCAAAGCGGTCTCCTGGATTCCTATTGGCCGGCGTGCGACCACGTGAGGAGGAATCACCAGAGTGGCTCCAACAAATCAAGGAAATGTTCTAATATTAGAAAATGTATCTAGGCAGTGATCAAGCATCTGACCTCGTAACTCCACCTTCTTTACACTTGGATTACCAGCATCCAGGGAACACGCTAATTCTACATTTGCGTGACAAAAGCAATAAATGTGACCAGATTAAAAAAATTGTCAAGTATACCTTTATTCTTTTTCCCCCCAAAAAATTGTGAAACACCAACTGCCAGTCAATCTTCATTACTTCTGTCCCATTTTGGATACTTTCAGGCCGACAGTTGCTTCATTCATTAAAATGTGAGTAGGTCTATTTTAACGTTTCCTTTATATTGTATTATTAACCTTAACGTTGTGTTATTAATATATACGCCGTACGCCAGACCAGAGACGTCCCTCCAGGTGAGTTAAACGCGTAGGATCTTACCTTCAAAAACACTTATAGCTACAGTCTTGCTCCACATTACCAGATTTTATCCGACTTGTGTTTCGCTTTGTACTGACAGGAGATGCGGACACTTGGGAATGTGTAGAAGACGGTTGTGTGAAGAGACGTTAAAGACGTTAAAAGTAAAATTATACTTTGAAATATAGCCGCGTCTTGTTAAAAAAAACGCCAGTAAAAATGTAACTGAATAATGCACAATAATATAAAAGGCGGAATAGTTCATTTCAATTGTCAGTCGTTTCTTTGACTATAACGAGCTATGACGAAATAGTTTGGCTTTCTGATATCGACGGAAGTAATTAAAATCTACGGGGGGGGGGGGGGGGGGGGGGGGGGGGGGGGGGGGGGGCGGCTTGCAAATATATAGACATATGGTAACAGTCTGCTGTGCGTTCTCCCGAGACTATGGACTGATTGTTCGAATCGTTTAAAATAACACACACCATCCCCCACTGTCTCCTAACCGGTCAGCCAACGCGGTCGGCTCAGACTGAACGCAGACAGGTAGTCACGTTACCGAATCCCGGTATGCACGAATGTGAAATTCTGAAATAATTTTGCTAACAAAGTGTTGTGCTGATTCGCTCTGGCTTCGTTTGCTTTGAGATATTCCCATAGGATATTTTCCCACGTCAAATGCTCAACGTTAGCTGATGTTTTAGATTAACATTAAATTAAATCATATGCAACTAGCCAAACTTACTGTAAAAATATTAAATATGAAACAAATAGTCAGAACGCGCCTTTTCACGTTAAACACATTGTCGAGACTCTACAGAGAAATGTGCATTAATTCTAATTGCTTGACCAGCTGGGTATATATAGGTTACTAACGTTAACGTTATTCTTTACGGCAAAGCAAATCTTGTCAACGGTTGCCCTCAAGCGTACGTTGCCAACTCGTATTGCGCACGATTTTTATCCGGCAAACTTCAAAGCGGCCAGAAATGTGTTTGGTTATAAAACCAATCACAGCTTTTCACTGGCTAAAGATCTATTATTACAACATAAACCTGTCGTGGAGATACCCTGCAAACCAGTTCGTCCAGCCAGTTACGCCTATCCGTAATAAGTTCATGGTATCGGCTGTTCAGGTAATATCTGGCTGTCTGGCCGAACGCAAGTTTCCCTTGTTGGCTATTCTAAGGATTAGGCAGATGTTGGAGAGAGTACCCTCAGTAAAGTGGCCAACAAGATTAAAGTCAGCTAGCTATTTCTCTAACGTTTTAATTGCATGGTTTTCCCTCCACCGATGCGAAATGCCCAAACCCAGGTTTCTGTTCGCCAGGACGTTATGGATAATACATAAAAGTTAGGGAGCCACGTGTCAATGCATGTAATCTACCGAGCTGGCGAGACGGTTCCCGTTATTAGGCAAAAATGTTCCTTAACACACGGTTAGTTCCGGTGTCAATAATGTTATTTGCATGGCAGCATATGTAACGTTGCTCGGGCATCAGCAGTAGCGAACTGCAATCCGCACTCTAGACACATACAGCTACAAGTTGCAGAGTTATCCATGGCTAAACTAGCTTCCTAAACTCTACCCATCTATAAAGTCTGACGCACAACCAAAATTTTTGCAGCACCAGCTACTAACATTGTTTGCCAATGCAACATATAAACAGCCATGCACATATGTATGCTCTCCACCATCATTTTACAATTCGGCAAACATTACATTCCTGTTGAATAAAAATGTTTTTTTTTATCTTACCCGCAAAAAATACTTTCTCCACGCTTCCAGATTTCTCGAAGTTAACCGAGAACTTCTCGCGTTATGACAGGACGAAAAGCTCGGTTTCCTCGAACTGCTGTCCGCGTTAACCCTGGCATCAGACAGTTATTCTTCTCCCCCTCTTCCCCCCTGATGCCTCCTATCTCACAGCACATAACTTTCACCGCCCCGCACAGCCATGTTCCAGCACCGCGGAGAGCTGGGAGACACGAATGTGGGATATACAAGCGTGGGGACAGGACTAGAGCGGAAACAGACGAACGAAGTCGGTAAAAGTCGGAATCCGCGGCGCGGGGCCGCAACGCGTGGACTGTGCTTCCTCCACCAGCAAACTAGCAACACGCAATAGCCTCAGGCTGATGCAGTTGTGATGGTGATTACCCTGTACCCTTTTTTTCTTCTTTTGGAGAAGTCATACAGAGGAAGAGATGAAAATGTATTTGAATAATCTGGTAGAACAATGAAAGATGAAATTACAAATGTCTACAGGTAAACAGTTATTTGCATCTGCAACCATCCATTAATCTAAAATGAACACACACGCACTATATAGGCTAGTACAAACGTGAGAGTTGCTGAAAAAAAGTGGATCAGTTTATATTCAGATTCTGGTATGAATTGTTTAACCAAAAGTCAATATGCAGACACTTCGTCCGGTTTGTTCATTCAATTCAGTTTGAGGCAAAGGTCAAAGCTCTAGCTCTCTGCAGAGTTGAGATTAGATGCTGAATGTACGTCCCGCTCTGCTTTGATGAGGTCAGAGATTAGTCAAGGGTGCAGGTTGTACTTGGTTCGGTCCGAAACGCATCGCCAAAAGTCCTCTCCCCCCTTCACTTTGCCCCTCAGGAGTCTTCAATCAAACATAGTTGTACATACCCACAGCCATGTTCATTGTGCAATAATTTATTCATACACTGCTCATATTTATTACATATTTATTCAACGCACATGCGCAACGCACTTTACTGCTGTGCATGATAGCACTACTGCTTTCTGTAGGTAAAACCTACTCTTCTTGTTGTTTGTCATTGTTGTTGTTGACATTGTTGAATGTACGTACAGCGTGAGTAGTTACCGTGAACCGCAGTCTAATTCCTTACATGTGTAAAAAGCATGTTTGGCCAATAAACCTGATTCTGATTCTGATTCTCTGATTCGGGAGTGGCGCGGAAACAGAACCGTCCTCGAGACGGTGGAGGTCTGAGGCAGCGGCGGCCGGCCAATGTTTAACGCCAAACGAGCAAAATAAACGCGAGCTGGTTCGGCGGTCACGGCAGAACTCGGATCAGTGCTGGAAGCGTTTTAATCCGCTTCCCCCGTGTTTGCACGGGGAACTGGGCAGTGTGATTCAGTGCAACCCTGCGAGTGATTCCAAGTAGATACATTCTTGTTTTATCAGTTTTTTTTTTTGCGCTGAAGGACACTTAGAAAGGGAAACAGCACATGGAACGCCATCTTGGGCGACATAGCTCAGGAGGTAAGAGTGGTTGTCTGGCAGTTGGAGGGATGCCGGTTCGATCCCCTGCCCTGGGTGTGTCGACATGTCCCTGAGCAAGACACCTAACCCCTAATTGCTCCCAATGAGCTGATTGGTACCTTGCCTTTCACTGTTGGTGTGTGAGTGGGAGTGTGAGTGTGTGGGTGAATGGGTGAATGAGAGGCATGAATTGTAAAGCGCTTTGGATAAAAGCGCTACATAAATGCAGTCCATTTACCATCTTTATAGATCAATTTAAAACCATAATAAAAACACAATTGTATGCTTTAATGTACAATTTTGCCTCCAGGCCATCAAAAACAGAGTGAAACGAACATGGTTGGTTTCCGGATGTGCATTAGGCCTGAGAACATCCATGATCAAAACTGAGATCACGTGTGCAATAAACACAAATAAACTGAAGCAAAGCGCTCTCTCGCACCCAGTCTGCATGTCTGCACCAGTTTAGCACACAGAACATCGGTGAGAGGTAACCCTGGCAGCACAAACAGCACCAGCTGTTTAAGGCAAGTCACTGTGAAATCTCACATAAAACTGCACTCCGCCCAAAAAAGCAGACCCAATACAAGCATCATTGAGCTGTTTCATTTCAGTTTAATAGCAGCCTCTTAAGCTTATTTTACATGTGAAGACTGGAGTCACCTGTTCTCAGGGTCAGTAGGGGTGCACAGAGCACATTCAATCACGTTTAGTCAGGACACGTGAGCTGAAAATTCACCACAGTGCAAAAAAAGTACAAACATATCAAAATATACACAGATGCACGTACAGCTCCAAACAAGGGAAGAGCAATCAGAAGAAAGGAGGATGGGTTTAAACTTGTGCGCCTTCCTCTGTTGTAAACGCTGATTACTTTCAAGTAGCAAAGAAACAGGAAGTCTGTAAACAGTGGACAGGACAGAGGTGGAGAAGCAGGGTTGAGTAGACTGTTATAGGGGGATGAGTTGGGGGATAAGTAACAGTTTGAGGACAGAGGTGGAGAAGCAGGGTTGAGTAGACTGTTATAGGGGGATGAGTTGGGGGATAAGTAACAGTTTGAGGACAGAGGTGGAGCAGCAGGGTTGAGTAGACTGTTAAAGGGGGATGAGTAGGGGATAAGTAACAGTTTGAGGACAGAGGTGGAGCAGCAGGGTTGAGTAGACTGTTAAAGGTGCAGATAGCGGGGTTTTTAATGTGGGGACAGACACAGGTCAGAGATATCCAGCTTGAGGAGGGCGGCTGGGGTGCTTCAGGTGCCTCAAGACTAACCACTTTTCAGGATGGAAATGGACAGAGAACGGTCATCAGTATGTGCAGTTTTTAAAGGTTCCACAAACACGCACGCACACACACACATTATACACACACACACACACACACACACATACGCAGGCTTTGGCAACAGCCGTGGACGAGACGGTCAGAAGAGTCACAGGTAATAAGCAGGTACAGACTCACAGCCAATACACACCTGCTCCCTGGCATTCCACACAGAAATAAACTCCTTTCTGAAAGGTGAGTAAGATGTATTACTGCAGTAATGCGTCATTACTGACGCATTACTTCGTACCTGGAGCCCTTAGTCTTAATGAAAGGCTGTTAAAGTTCATAAAGTTTATATTTGGTTTGATAAAAATTATACAGCCCTGTTTTTTTTTTTTTTTTTTTTAACACATGTATTAGTGACACAGTGAAAGGCCTTGTTCACCCACACAGACTGCAGGTAAGGTGCAAAATGAAGGAAAGATCAGCCCGGCGCAGAGCCCTCTATGCCTTACACCCATCACAGACAAATAAATCAAGCATTTCAAAATGTGCTCGCTCATTATTTTCCTTAAAAAAGTGCTTCCCAAACATCTGAAATAAAGCATCAGCCATGAGAGCAACTGAACAACCCTGTACTACCTGACCTTCCGAATCCAGCCAAATCGCTATTTTACACTCAATTATTATTATTATTTAAAAAAAAAAAATTAAAAAAAACAAACTGAAAAAGTTTTTTTAAAAAAAGGTTAAAAATGAAGACTTGCAGTGTACTGGTGCAGCTCTAGCTGCATTCTGTTAAGGAATGGCTTTTCTCTTCCTCTCTCTTACTATCAAGCTCCTCCCCTTTTCACTGGTACAGCCACACCCCCTTTCTCCAGACCAGCCTCGCCTCCTTCTCTCCTTTGGGCCACGCCCCTCTCAGTAGTCCCTCTCAGCTCTCTCGCAGGAAATGGTCCAGTTCTGTGGCAGTTGGCTCCGCCCCCCCCCCCCCCCCCTTCACAGGTCCTCTTGTTGCTCGCCCTCGCCCTCTATGCTGTCTCCCTCTCCCTCTCCTCCGCTCTCGGTGCCTCGATGCAGGGTGATGCGAGGCACCAGGCTGGAGCCCCGCCCCTCCGAACTCGCGACCCAGGGGGCCCGGAACCGTTGCCGCGGGCCGGGGCCGGGGGCGTGGCACGTGCGGAGCCGTCGAAGCTGGGCTCCCGCACGGCCTCCTGCTTCCTGAGGCAGTCGCGGCGCTCCGACAGGCTGAGCCGCCGCACCGCCAAGGCCGCCGCCATGTCCTCCCTGTGTCTGCTGTGGCCCCGCCCGGGCTCCGCCCCCCAGTGCGCCGCCTCGCCCTCCGAGTCCGCCTGGCCCGAATCGGCCGGCCCCTCCGCGCGACGGGCGAGGCTGGGGGGCGAGGGGGCGGGGCCGGGGGCGGGGTTCGAGGCCAGCGGGGAGGGCGGGATGATGATGGCGCTCTGGCGACGGGGGGTCCGGGCGCTCAGTTTGGGGCCCAGGCCCTGCAGGGACCGGGGTCTCGCCCGCCCTGCTGGGGACCCGGGGGAGCTGGAGCCCGGGGACGAGCTCAGGGGAGGGCTGCTGTCTGTGGAGGAGGAGAGAGTCTGTTACACACATGCAAATACACACACACACACTACAATACACACACACACACTACAATACAAACACTTACACACACTACAATACACACACTTACACACACTACAATACACACATACACACACACAACAATACACACACACACTACAATACACTCACATACACACTACAATACACACACACACACACAACAATACACACATACACACTACAATACACACACACTACAATACATACACACATACACACACTACAATACAAACACTCACACTACAATACACACACACTACAATACACACATACACACACTACAATACACACACACATGCAAATACACACACACACACACACATACACAACACACACACGACAATACACACACTACAATACACACACACACACACAACTACACATACACACACACACACAATACACACACACACAATACACACATACACACACACACACACACACACACAATACACACATACACACACAATACACAATACACACTACAATACACACACAACAACTTACAATACACACACACAACACACACACACACACACTACACACACACACACTACAATACACACACACACTACAATACACACACATACACATACACACTACAATACACACACAACAATACACACACACTACAATACACACACAATACAACACACTACAATACACACATACACACTACAATACACACACACACACTACAATACACACATACACACTACAATACACACACACACACACTACAATACAC
>CM045888.1:4206102-4308602 GCA_025169545.1 Anguilla japonica
CATAATACTGGGCCCTATACTGGATCAGTACCAGAACATGATACAGGGCCCTATCCTGCAATCTAGCTTCATAGCAGGACTAGCTATCTGGCAACCAGTCAAAACACAGATGACTATCAGGTCCACACAGGGCAGTGGTTTACCCAGGGTGCATTTCTCCCTACTTCCTGGTTCCCGTTTCCTCCTCACCTGGCCCTGCGTTTGCCCTGGCCGGCCTCGCTGGCCTCCAGGGGGCGCTCCTCCCACTGCTCCTCCTGGTCCTCGCTGTGGCGACGCTCCAGGGGCGACAGGCTCGGGTTCGAGGGCATGGCCAACTGCTCAGAGCTGCTGTACACCTGCAGCACAGAGATAGCTGGGTGAGTCAGGGGCCACCCCCAAAGCCCACATCCAGCCAATCAGACACAAGACTGCTCCCGAGCAAGAAACCCACATTCTGCACCATTGCAGGAAGTCAGTGAATAACGTAATATTGATTAATGAAGTTAATGAAGTTAATTATGAACAGTCAGTAATGAGTGAAGGGCAGCTTTCAGGGGGTCACCTGACTGAAACGGTGGGACCAGGAGCAGAACTGGCTGAGCTCCAGGGAGGAGCCTTCATCGTTGGTCTCATCATCTTCATCAGACTCCATGTGGCTGTATCGCTCAGACCGAGCTGAGGGACCAAACAGAGAGACGCGTCAAACACACACACACACACACACTCACTCACTCACACTATACACTATACACTCCCACTCACACACTATACACACACACACACACACTCACTCACACTATACACTCCCACTCACACACTATACACACACACACACTCACTCACACTATACACTCCCACTCACACTCACACTATACACACACACACACACCCAGACACACACACACTATACACACACTCACACTATACACACACACACACACCCACTCACACACTATACACACACACACACACACACACTCACACACTATACACACACACACACACACTCACTCACACTATACACTCCCACTCACACTCACACTATACACACACACACACACCCAGACACACACACACTATACACACACACACACCCACTCACACACTATACACACACACACACACACACACACACACTATACACACACACACACACACACTCACACACTATACACACACACACACTCACACACTATACACACACACACACACTCACTCACACACACACTCACACACTATACACACACACACACACACACTCATTCACACACACTATACACACACACACACACACACACACAATATACACACACACACACACACTATATACACACACACACACACTCACACACTATACACACACACTCACTATACACACACACACTCACACACTATGCACGCACACACACACACACTCACTCACTATACACACACACACACACTCACAAACACACTATACACACACACACACACACACACTCTCGCACTCACTCACACACACTCACACACACACACTCGTGCATGATTAGAAAGAGCGCCCCCTACTGTCGAAGTAGCTGGTGTCATCTTCGGCCTCCAGCTGAGGATGAACTCCGCTTTCTGCCTCAGGAGTCTGGTCCAATCCAGACCCAGGAAGAACATATGCCGCTTCACCTCACCAGCACCCCCTGCAGGAGGGAGGGGGAAGCACAGGAATGTACCATTTCATACTCATCAGGGGGGGCGACACTGTAGGTTGTGTGAATTTTAGAGTGTGTGTGTGTGTGTGCGCGTGCTTGTATGAGAGAGAGTATGTGTGTGTGTCCGTACTTGTGTGTGTGCGTGTGTGTGTGTGTGTGTGTGTGTGGGGGGGGGGGGGGGGGACAGACCTGACCCCAGGCGTTCATGTGGATTCTGCCGTAGCAGCCAGGCGATGAGGTCACAGGCATCAGCAGGCAGAGCATCGTCCCCCTCAGGCCAGACGATCACATCTGTCTCACACACACACACACACACACACAAGTTCATTTACTCGTCTTAAATACAGTTGAGTGTTTATGGACCCAGGAACTACGTCTTTGGGACATGTCCAAACTTCTGGGCACCTGTTAACAACCCAAAGGCAACCTAGCAAGCGCCCCAGGAACAAGGGTGCTGATTCTAGCTAGGCTCCCTCATCGCCCCCTGGTGGTGAGCGGCGGGATATCACATCACAGGGCTTACCGCTGACCACCTGTCCGAAGAGCTCCTCGGGGGTGTCCCCGAAGAAGGGCACGCAGCCCACCAGGAACTCGTACAGGATGACCCCCATGGCCCACCAGTCCACCGGCTTACTGTAGCCCTGCCGCAGAATCACCTCCGGGGCGATGTACTCTGGAGTACCACACACCTGCAGAGCACAGCCAGGTCAGGGAGGGAGGGGGGAGGGGGGGGGAGTGAGAGTGACAGCAGGAGAGAAAGAGAGAGGGAAGGGGAGGAGGAGGGAGAGAGGGGGAGGAGGGAATGAGTGAGAGCGAGAGAGAGAGAGAGGAAAGGGACAGGGAGAGATGGAATGACAGGGAAGGGAGAGACAGAGAAATAGATGGGGAGAGGGAAAGAGTGAGAGTGAGACAGGGAGAAAGAGATTGAGGGGGGGGGGGAGGGGGGTAAGGGGGGGGGGGCACCTGCTGGTCTACGAACTCCTGCGCCCCCTGCTCGGCGCGCCCCTCGTAAAGGCTGGTGGTCATGTTCATCAGGCCGATCTTTGATAGGCCGAAATCCGTCAGCTTGATGTGCCCCATGGAGGTGATGAGCAGGCTGGGGGGGGGGGGGGGGGGGAGTATAGGTTTATTCACTCTCAACCTCAGTTGAGTTGTATGCATACACTGTAACAGGACTGTGTTCGCTGAATCATACATAACAATTGTTTCTTACTATGTCATATAATTTTGGATTGATGCAAAATTGGAAATATTGCCAGATATCGAACTGTTGCCTTAACAACTGAAATCGTGTCCCATTGTACTGAAGCCTGAGGTTTACACCCCTAGTGTACCCCACCCTGGTCCCACTCAGGCGTGCCGCGTGGGATTATGGGATTTGAAGTTCGTCCCTCAGCAGTGTACAGCACCCTGGCCCCAGTCAGGCATGCTGTGTGGGATTGTGGGATATGGAGTTCTTCACTCACTTGTCAGGTTTGAGGTCCCGGTGCACGATGCCGTAGCTGTGCAGGTACTCCAGCGCCAGCACCGTCTCCGCGAAGTACATCTGGGCCATCTCCACCGGCAACGGGCCTATGTTCTTCAGCAGGGCAGCGCAGTCGCCCCCTACAGGCCAACAACACACAGCGCGAGTCACAACATCATCCCCCTACGGCTCATGACATCATAGGCCAACTTACACTCATGGGTAATGACATCATACCCACCCAGCTCATTTTAGCACTCCCTCTCTTAAAGCACCAGCATGCATGATTAAAGGTGATTAAACTCAAGGAAAAGCTTTTGGTTGGCCCAGGCCTGGCTGAAGGCTGCACCACTGGCTCAGTTTGTCTAAATGAACACCCTCCTTAAAGAGTTGTGTGTTCAAATACTTACAGGCTTTTCCAGGAAATTCACAAGCAAGCTTTAAGAACGCTAGGCACATGAATCACCAAATGGAAAGTGAGTTACTGCTCATCAGCCACCACAGAGGGAACCCCCCTCTTCTGACCTTTGACCCAGGGCGACCCCCCCTCACCCCTCACCTTCCACGTACTCCATGACCATGCAGAGGTGGCGGTGGGTCTCGAAGGAGCAGAACATGCTGACCACGAAGGGGTTCTCGGCGAAGGTGAGGATGTCGCGCTCGACGAAGGCCTGCTGGATCTGGTTCCGCAGCACCAGGTTCTGCCGGTTGATCTTCTTCATGGCGAAGCGCTGCCGGGTCTGGCAGTGTCTCACCAGGTACACCGCCCTGCGGCGAGAGGCACAGTGAGCGCTGCACACCGCTGCTCCCACAATGCACTGCACACCGCCCTGCTCGCGGGAGGCACAGTCAGCACTGCACACCGCAGCTCCCACAATGCACTGCACACCAGGTACACCGCCCTACCCGTGAGAGGCACAGTCAGCGCAGCACACCGCAGCTCCCACAATGCACTGCACACCGCCCTGCCGTGGGAGGCACAGTCAGCACTGCACACAGTCAGCGCAGCACACCAGGCGCCCTACCCGTGAGAGGCACAGTCAGCGCAGCACACCGCAGCACCCACAATGCACTGCACACCGCCCTGCCCACAGAGGCACAGTCAGCGCAGCACACCGCAGCACCCACAATGCACTGCACACTGCAGCTCCCACAATGCACTGCACACCGCAGCTGCTCCCACAATGCACTGCACACCGCAGCTCCCACAATTCACTGCAGACCGCAGCTACCACAATGTATTGAACATCGCTGCTCCCACAATTCACTGCACACCGCAGCTCCCACAGTGCACTGCATACGGCAGCTCCCACAATTCACTGCACACCGCAGCTCCCACAATGCACTGCACACCGCAGCTCCCCACCGCAAAGACCAAAAATCACACAGTTCTGACGTAGACCCTGCAGCCAGACATCAAAGGCTGCTGATAACGAGGAGTTAAAGAACGAACGGGTCATAAAAGGCCGTCACAAGAACCCTTCACTCAGGTACAATAAAATATCAAAGGTCAGTGTGTTCGTACAGTCCTGAAAAAAAATCCCCAGTTTGCCTCTCTCCTCCAGGGCTTGGCAGCCATGTTAGTCAGTCATGCGCCATGTGATTATTATGGGACGCAGCGAGACAAAGAGATTTTATTTATTTAAATCTAAAAGATTTTTTTATACAGGTGAACAGTAACAGACAGGCATGATGACTCATTGGGGTGTGTTCTGCAGAACTAGGCCAGGTTTACGCGGTCATGAGTCACGAAATGAGCGCGCTCCCCAAACACAAGTCCCGGTCCTTCCACACGCACAGGCACCAATGAAACAGCTCTGACTGGGAGGATGGCGACTGTGACTGGTCAGTATTGGCTGCCTGCGTAGCACATAGGCCACCTATAGGCCAATAACACCCCAGACTCCGCCCCTGCCTCTCACCCATAGGCCAATAACACCCCAGACTCCGCCCCTGTCTCTCACCCATAGGCCAATAACACCACAGACTCCGCCCCTGCCTCTCACCCATAGGCCAATAACACCCCAGACTCCGCCCCTGTCTCTCACCCATAGGCCAATAACACCACAGACTCCGCCCCTGCCTCTCACCCATATGCTAATAACACCCCAGACGCCGCCCCTGCCTCTCACCCATAGGCCAATAACACCCCAGACTCCGCCCCTGTCTCTCACCCATAGGCTCCGTTGCTGATGAGCTTTATGGTCTCGAAGTCGCTCTCCTGGGCCTTCCTTCGGCAGGGCGAGCTGGCCGCAGTCAGGGCCTTGTTCTGCCGTACAGGGAAGAGAGAAACGCCCCACTGTGGGTTCACCTCCCTCCAAGCAGCCTCATCCACACTGCCTGAGATCACATGAGGGCTCTACCGTGCGCCCATTTTAGTAGCTTTTCTCCTGTATACTGATGTCAGCTGACTGGAAAAATCATTTAGGAGTACATCTGATAATTTCTCAAAAAATGTTAGCATAGAGCCGTCACACCGAAATAACACTGTACACACAAAACTACAACAGTGCTTTACACAGAATACCACATTTACACTGAGCTTAAACTACAAGAGTGCTTCGCACAGAAAACTACATTTACACTGAGCTTAAACTACAATAGTGCTTCGCACAGAAAACTACATTTACACTGAGCTTAAACTACAATAGTGCTTCGCACAGAAAACTACACTTACAAAGCGCCAAAGACGCGTGGTTCACTCACCTCCAGGTCATCGGCCTCCCGAGCCATCTCCTCCAACTGGACCATGTCTGTGAGAACGAGAGTGGCAAACGGGTCAGAACCACGCCCTGCTGCATCTCCACCGCCCCCTACCGACATACCTTAACCCTTCGGATGCCAGAAAATACCATCCTGCAGACTGGGGACCGTTTTAAAAGGAGCATCCATTTTCTTATCTCATTCGACGAAGCCTCTTTCGTTCGTTAGAAATACAGTCCGTTGAAAATTCTTGGGCACCTGCAGGATTGTTTTCAAATTTTGCTGCCATCTAGAGAGTTAGTAGCTTTCTGAGATACCTGAGACTCCAGCCCGCGTAAGAGCAAACAATGTTAAGAGCGGTCAGAGATCAGGACGTCGCCATAGAGACCAGTAATAACTCGAGATGCCCTCAGTGTTCCTTCCTGGTTTGACTGAGAGAGTTCCGGTCCCTAGTCATGTGGACCTGCTCCAGGAGGGCCGGTGCAGACGCATGTTTTCATTTCCGCCAGTTACCCTCAGCTCAGTTAACCAATTACCCCCAATTATCTGTTTACACAGACGCTGGCCTCGCATAAATTAGGCCAGGGTGAAAGGAGCAATACAGGAACTCAAGGACAGCGTTCAGCTGTCATTCAACTGCTCACCAACACACTGAGAAAAACACGTCGGACCGCGTAAAACGACTGCGGCCGATCACGTGATTAAGGAGTCGGTGAGCATGTGGATGCAGGTGCGGCCCTGCGGGACGCGCAGTAGAGGGCGCTGTGGGTACCTTGCACGGGGTCCCGGACCAGGCCGAGCTGCTCGATGATGTAGCGGGGAATGTCTTTCTTTATGCCCTCCCCCAGTTTGGCCTGATCCTCTGCTTGCTCCAGGAGGAAGTAGAACTCTTCCGGGTCAAATTCCTGTGGGGGGGGGTAGGGGGATGAGGGACAAATAAGCATTTTGAGATTGTAATGCTGGTATGATATGAGCTTATTGTTGACCGATGGATGCATGCCCCCCCACCTTAAGGACCACAGTGGAAATAAGCTTTTAGCTTCTTTGTATTATCCCTGATAGTTTCAAACCAACAGAGCTGTCTGTCCAGAGACAGGAGCCCCGCAAGAAGGCTGGTGAAACATCACTCTGACTCCCGACTCTGACTCACACTGGACCCCCAGCAGTGAATCCTGACTCTGACTCCCCGACTCAGACTCACACAAGTGAATCCTGACTCTGACACTTGACTGTGACTCACACAAGTGAATCCTGACTGTGACTCCTGACTGTGACTCACACTAGTGAATCCTGAATCTGACTCTTGACTCTGACTCACACTGGACCCCCAGCAGTGAATCCTGACTCTGACTCCCGACTCTGACTCACCGCAGACTCCCGGTAGGGACTCGTCACTCACCAGACACTCGAGGAGTCGCGCAGGCCGGGCGATGATGATGAGAATCTTCTTAACGAGCTGCGTGATGATGCTCACTTCCTCGCTCTCGGACCGCTCGTACGCCTGCGGGGGAGGGGGGGGGGGGGGGGGGTGAGATCACACAATCAAATCAGAGAACAAGTCATCATCCACAAAACCAACCAGCACAAGCAGAGAAACACACACCTTCAAAGCTGCAGACGTTCTCATTACTGCATGTGAACTCCACCCTCTCGAAGCGGGCAGCATACTTCTTGCGGAAATGAAGTTCGGTGAGGTCGTAAGAGCACAATGACACGTGATCGTGGAGAAAACGAACAAACACATTTCCTTGCCGAAGTTTTTCGACTTCTTTTGACTTAAGTGCTCCAAGCGCCACTTCTGTTCATTAACACAAGAAGAAGAAAAAAGAACCCACTTCCTCCCATCACTGAGACCGGTCAGAAAGAAAATCCCGGGTCTGACTCCTCCGCCCCAAACGCGGCCGTGGGAAAAGGTTCTGATTGGTCAGAGCACACCGTGCTGCAAGCCCCTGGAGCAACTTCCCACGTTTCCACATTCGCTGTGTCGCAACCTCGTTACCCAACAGCCCCGGTGCAATGTGCTGGGTCACACCCAGCGGCCGGCGACCCATTTACACCACCAGCACGGCGAGGGGGGGGGGGGGGGGGCGGCGGAGGCGAGGGGTTGTCCACGTGTCGCATACAGAACTGGGCTTGGGACAGAGAGGCTGCGGGTTCAAACCCCGGGCAGGGCTGTGTCACTGTAGCCTTAAGCGCTGGCTATTGAACCTGAAGAGCGCGAGTGAAAATAACCTGCTGTGTGAATGCACCGCAGGTAAAAGCTCCACGTCTCTCTGGAGCTGCAGCAGCGCCGGCCGCTACCTGCTTAAAAGCCTGAGGCTCTGTTCTCCGACCCTCTAACTGCCGCCCGTGCGATAGACAGAGGACACCGGGTTGTGTGGTTTGGATGGGGGTGGGGGGCAGACACAGCACACAGTCAGAACAGTGTGAGCATGGGGGGGGGGGCACAGGAAGTAACCAAAGTCAAAGTACAAAGTCACAGGCAATGCAAACCTCTCACGCACACACACAAACACACACCATTCTCTCATACAGACAGACACACACACACACACCTTTACCCCAAACGGAAAAACACACACGCACACACACACCTCGTGCAGCAGTTTGTCCAGTTTGTCGTGCATCTCCAGGAAGTACTGTGAGGTGACCAGGCCGCGGCCCGACTTGTCCAGGCAGTCCTTGGCCAGCTCCAGCAGCTGGTGCTGGATGAAGCCCAGCACGCCGTCGGCCAATAGGAGCGAGCTGTCCGGGGAGCAGAGGGCGATCACGTCCTGGAGCCGCTCCTCCATCTGCTCCCGAGCCTGCAGGGGGCGCAAGTGAGCCGGTCACACGCAGGAAAACGCACGCTACGCACACACAGTACACATACTACACATACACATACGCATTACACTAACACACACTACACACACACTAACACACACTACACACACACACACGCACGCGCACACACACACACACACACTACACACACACACGCACGCGCGCACACACACACACACACTACACACACACACACACGCACGCGCGCACACACACACACACACTACACACACACAGCAGGTGAGGTTTTCACATTGCGGTCCACCAGCTAAACAGACACTGAGTCAGGGGAGGACACTTCACAATCAGCTTGCGCAGGGAGACTGCGGGCAATCCTCCCGGCCAAAGGGGGGCGCTGTGGCATGATCACATGCAGACTGACCAGGGGAGTCACCACAGAGCAATGGGTGGGGGATGCCCTGCCCAGTGAACCCCCCCCGCTCGACAACTGGGTTCCAGGTAAATTACACAAAAAATTAATTCTGGGTCAAAATGGTGCAGGTTCATTTGGTTCCTCATGAGAAAAGGAGGGAAATGTAAAATAGACCACTGTCCCTAAGGCAAAATCCACAGTGCCGGAATACTGCCCGTTCTGTTGCTCTTACAATGTTTAACTACAGAAAATGAGCCAACTCAAAGGGCTGGTGTGATGGGGTGAATCACGTCTTTGGGACAGGAGTTTTAGGAAGAAAGGGGCGGGTCTGTGAACGGAACCCACCTTAGGGAATCGCTCTTTGTAAACATGGTTCATCATGATGACCTCATTATCCAAGCTGCTCGTCCGGCCAGGGCTGAAACAGGAAGAGGAAACGCATCATCACTGAGCGCCGTTGACAACATATCATCCAAGAAAACATCGCTTAAAACTGCCCTTTATTTCTGGAGCGTAGGTAAAATACGCTTTAATCTTTTAAACTTTAATAAATGAGAAAAACAAGATATTGAATTTGCACAGCGCCTTTCATAACATGCACTCCGGCCCAACGTGCAGCTCTCGGACATCGGCGAGTTCAGGGCAAGCTTCTGAACGAGCGGCAAAGTCAAACAAAAAATAAAGTCTCCTGTGCAGCAAAGCGTCAGTTCTATTAGCGGTGCTATTAACCCCAACTCCACCACAACCAAACAACCCGACCGCTAACCCCAACTCTACCACAAACCCAAACCCGACCGCTAACCTGAACCCGACCGCTAACCCCAACTCCACCACAAACCCAAACCCGACCGCTAACCTGAACCCGACCGCTAACCCAACTCCACCACAAACCCAAACCCGACCGCTAACCCAAACTCCGACCGCTACCCCAAAAACAAAACAAACCCGACCGCTAACCCCAACTCTACCACAAACCCAAACCCGACCGCTCTAACCTGAAGCCCGACCGCTAACCCCAACTCCACCACAAACCCCAAACCCAACCGCTAACCTGAACCCGACCGCTAACCCAACTCTACCACAAACCCAAACCCGACCCTAACCTGAACCCGACTGCAAACCCAAACCCAAACCCGACCGCTAGCCTGAACCCGACCGCTAACCCCAAACTCTACCCACAAACCCAAAACCCGACCGCTAACCCGACGCTACCCAAACTCCACCACAAACACCAAACCCGACCGCTAACCCCAACTCCACCACAAACCCAAACCCGACCGCTAACCTGAACCCGACCGCTAACCCCAACTCCACCACAAACCCAAACCCGACCGCTAACCTGAACCCGACCGCTAACCCAACTCCACCACAAACCCAAACCCGACCGCTAACCTGAACCCGACCGCTAACCCCAACTCCACCACAAACACAAACCCGACCGCTAACCTGAACCCGACCACTAACCTGAACCCGACCGCTAACCCAACTCCACCACAAACACAAACCCGACCGCTAACCTGAACCCGCTAACCCCAACTCCACACAAACCACAACCAACCGCTAAACCTGATGAACCCGACCGCTAACCCCAACTCACCACAAACCTAAAAACTAACCTGAACCCGACCGCTAACCCCAACTCTACCACAAACCCAAACCCAAACTCCACCGCTAACCTGAACCCGACCGTTGCTCTGCCTTCAATGTTTCCCAGCCAATGCTATTCTTGTTTAATGATATGGTATGGAATTGTCCCACGTTTGATATGGATCATGATGCTGTTGTAAGGGAGGCACTTTACCACCCCCCCCCCCCCCCCCCCCCCCCCAACCTGCCACACCACCCCCCAAGACGACTCCTCTGCACCCAGGAGAGCTGCAGTACGCGCCCTGCGCCCCCCCCCCCCCCCCACCTGCCACACCACCCCCCAAGACAACTCCTCTGCACCCAGGAGAGCTGGCAGTACGCCCCCCCCCCCCCACCACCCCCCCCCCCCCCCCCCCCCCCCCCCCCGCCAGGCTTTGATGCCAGCCCCCACCCCGGACACCACCCACGCAGGCAGAACCGGTTCACACCTTCTCCACCTGCCAGAGACAGACACCAAAAACGTTGCTACGGAAACCCACGTCTCTCTGAAGAGCTTCTGCCTGTCAGCTTGAACAGCGACAGGCAGAAACACCGACATAACTTGCCCTTTGCAGAGGAACAGGGTCTGCAGAGCTTACCACAGCTGCCACACACACACACACACACACACACACACGCTTTGTAGAAGACATGGGGGTGGGGCAGTAATCTGGCTCTGTGATCACACACAAGAGCGTCTTTATCCTTCCACTGCAGAGTAAACAAACAAATTTAAACAGGTTTTCCAGCCTCTGTCATGTTAAAGAGGGTCACTTGAGGGGGGCGGGGATTCTGGAGGAGCTCACCCCTTTAAGCACCATTCCAGCGGGCGGGCTACCCCCGAAACCGGCACCGCGCCGCTGCCGACCACGACCGGCAGCCCTGCAGGCGACACGCAATTACCACCAGCGCTGTCAGGAGCTGGGAAAAGCCTGAGCCGGCCAATCAGGCGCTTGCATGTGAAAAGCCGCGCCTTCCCCAGTCTCACGTCTGTGCGAGCGCCCGTAAGCGACCGAGAATCAGCATCCCGTCAGCCCGCCTTCCCACACTGCACCAGCGGTATGCTCCAAGAACATTGCGTCCACACACACACAAGATATATATATATATATATAGGCAGAAATACGATAAGCGAGCCTCATCTACACTGTAACCCATCAAAGCGTAAGGATACCGTGCTCTTTGAGATGTAACATGGCTTGGCCCCCACTGCCCCCCAGGTGTCTTCAGACAGTATGAAACCCGGGACTATTTTCTGTTGAGAGATGGCGGAAGGATACCTGAAGCTGCGGGCCCGGCGCAGGGGGGGCGGGGCCCGGCCGTCCTCCTCCGCCACACTCTCGGTGCTGCGGGAGGGTTTGGGCGGGAAGCACATCTCCGGCGGCAGGGGGAGGAGCTCCTGGGAGGAAGACAAGGACTGGAACAAAAAAACCGACCAATCAGGGCCACACATCAGCGCCGGTTCTTCAGCCCCGTAGTGAGGCAGGGTGGTGTAACTCAGAGGGGAGGGAGGGTGCCAGATTAATGAGCACAACCTTCTAATGGGACACCACTTTGACTGTAATGAATTTTAAATGAAGACAAAACTTGAAAACTTGGTCGTCAGCATTGAATTAAAATATTGCTTTCATATGGGGCGACATAGCTCAGGAGGTAAGAGCTGGTTGTCTGGCAGTCGGAGGGTTGCCAGTTCGATCCCCGCCCTGAGCATGTCGAAGTGTCCCAGAGCAATACACCTAAACCCTAACTGCTCTGGTGAATGAGAGGCATTAATTGTAAAGTGCTTTGGAAAAAGCGCTATATAAATGCAGTCCATTAACCATTTACCATATGAAATCCTAACAGCTGCATACATAGTACCTGGTGGTGCTTCATTTTACAGGTTAGAGAGAAAGAGACATAGAGAGAGTGAGTGAGAGAGAGAAAAATAGAGAGAGGAATGTCGGAGGAGGGCAATAGAGCGGTCAACACACTCATAACGGCGAATCTGAGCAGAGCTGACGGGGCATCTGAGCAGAGCTGAATCTGAGCAGAGCTGAATCTGAGCAGAGATGAATCTGAGCAGAGCTGAATCTGAGCAGAGCTGGGCAGAGCTGAACGGGGCAGAGCTGAATCTGGGCAGAGCTGAATCTGAGCAGAGCTGAACGGGGCAGAGCTGAATCTGAGCAGAGCTGAACGGGGCAGAGCTGAATCTGAGCAGAGCTTAATCTGAGCAGAGCTTAGCAGAGCTGAATCTGAGCAGAGCTGAACGGGGCAGAGCTGAATCTGAGCAGAGCTGAATCTGAGCAGAGCTGAATCTGAGCAGAGCTGAATGGGGCAGAGCTGAATCTGAGCAGAGCTGAATCTGGGCAGAGCTGAACTGAGCAGAGCTGAATCTGAGCAGAGCTGAACGGGGCAGAGCTGAATCTGAGCAGAGCTGAATCTGAGCAGAGCTGAATGGGGCTCTGTTTGGAAAGCTGCTCTGTGTGACCTGTCCACGGGCTGATCCCGTTCCTGCCCCACCTAAACCCCTACACCGAACATGCAATAACAAGCCAGTCACCCAGCACACACTCCCTAAAGTCCCTCCTCCCCTCTGCCCCGCCCCTTGCCTGGATAGACACTAACTTGCAGGAAAACAAGCTGCCATCAGGATTATTAGCCTCCATCATCAAACCCCCCCTGCCCGCCCCCAACCCACCCCCCTCAGACACACTATAGGTGTGAAGTTTCCCCACAGTGACCCCGCCCGGCTCCACCCAGACACTTCCCACCAGGTTTTAAATCCGATTGGTCTGTTTGGGAAGGGGGAGGGGTTTCGCAGGTCACTTCCTGCTTGCTCTTGTGCAGCACACATGAGTGGTGACCCTGGTCCCGTTTTGTTTTTTCGTTTTGTTTTTATTTAAATCTGTGGGGAACCACAGCCGTTGACTCAGAGAGAAACCTGAGGTTCCACAGATCAGTGACAGATGACAGCCGGAAAAACCGGATAACCACACCTACACCAGGACTTAATTAAAAAAAAGAAAAAAAGGTGCAGTGAGACTTGAATTAGAGCAGAAAGCTCAACATTGAGTTCTGTCAGACACGAGTACTTCAGGAGGCCCCACAGCATATCGCCTGAGGCAGGAAATGACATCATGAAGACTGAACGCCCTGAGAACCAGACTGAATTAAAGGAAAACTTTCCCTTCAGTCCTCCATACCTCTCTGATAAACAGCACAGTAAAGCTCACAATGATGTAATGTTATGTACACAGTCTACCATTTCAAAGGCGCTCTGTCCTCAGGTTACCTTTGATCCAGGCTGGCCAATCAGAAACAAGCACCTGGTGTTCTGTTCTGCACCTGTTCTCACACTGCACTGTTTTATGCTTCGGGACATGCACACCTACTGATCAAAGGTATTTTCATATTTGTGACTGCATGACAGTAATGTGACACCGCCTGTCACGTTTCTACTTTTTTATTTTATTCGTAGGACTCAGGAGCACCACTCAGGGACCGGGGTAGCTGCTGACAGGAAGACGGAACCAAACTTACAGAGACAGTGGAGCTGGGGGGATTGGTTCCATAGCCGGACGAGGGGAGGGACCATCTTCTCCCATCACCTCTGCAGAATGGACAAAGGACATATTCAGCATATCACACGCTCGTCTTGACCGCTGAACCACAGATTTGCCCTCATCATGGCAGGACACTAGTCCCACACATCAGAGGAACAGTCGCTAAACAGGTTGTTTCTCAGAGGGCTCCAGGACAGACAGCCGAACGGGAAGCACAACACAAAAAGACCTCGAAGATTAAAGGAGCTTTTCCCTGCAGGAACAGGAAGTGGGGGGGAAAGACGGCAGGAAAGAAAAGACAAAGTACCTGTCTGTCCGGGCCAAGTGGCTATGACATTACAGCAGCACAGGATGAAGGGGGAAGAGAGAGATGAGAGAAAGACAAAGGAAAAAGATGAGCGGCAGGTTTTACATCTCATAGCAGTTCCGGTTTGCAGACAAGCCACTTAGAACACACCAAACCAGCTAAAAGCAGAGCTTACACCATTTTCTGAAAAATGCATAGACCTGTTTACTTCAGAATTTTCACCTGGCCTGAAAATTCAAAAAGAATTTGAAAATAATCTTAAAGGTCCAAGACACAAAATGATAAATATTAAACCCAGAGAAAGCGCTCTGTTGGCCATGCCTAGCACACAGCGTGCAAGGGATTGTGGGTCCAGCCACGCAGCATTCTGCAGATTCTGGCTGCTGCTATCTGATTGGCCCTTAGAGTTTCTACAGAATGCATGAAATAGGTTTTTTTGCATTTCTTGCAACATTTAAAGGAGACATCTCCCATACATGTGCATATATGCGGTTTGCATTCACTGAAGGTATGCACTGTAACTCCCAGCAATGTCATTAAGTGTGTCAGCCACTTGAAGAATGCAAGACAGTCATGTGAAAGACTCAAACAATCACACAATCAAACAGACAAGCAAACAAGCAAAACTGCCAAAACATGCACCCCTGAACCATGCAAGCATCCACTGAAGCTGGATGTAATATTTCTCTATTTTTAATACAACAAATCTGTTCATAGAAATCTATTTGTCCAGTTAGATTGAGCAGTCTTAGTCCTAATCTCTATACCTGAGCTACACTATGACAGGTGACATATAACCTGATTTCAGGTGCAAGTTCAGACAATTATCTTGCACTGTGATGCATTGTGGGATTGTTGTTTTGAGTGTCACCAGGAAGACTTTGAACACAATGTGCAACAATCTCTCTGTCTCTGACTCAACCCCTCTCTCACCCTCTTTGGTTACCTCTAGCTCTCTCTCTCTCTCTCTCTCTCTCTCGCTCTCTCCCTCTCTCTCCTTCTCTCCCTCCCTCCCACCCTCTTTCTCTCCCTCTCTCCCGCTGCCTCTCTTGATTTTCAGCATATGAAGAATACATAATTGCCAAAACAAATATCAAAATATGAAAATACACATAGCAAATAACCATAAATAATTCAAACTAGGATAACATCGTGAACGATAAGGAACCGTAATTGAGAATGTAGTGAGGTACACCTTTATCTCTCACTCTCACTCTCACTCTCTCTCTCTCTCACCTGCGACTGAAGGACAGGTTGAGGGAGCTGCTGATGGACACGCCCCTCAAACTGTCGCAGGATTGCAGGCTGCTGGGAAAAAAAAACAAGACAATGCAAAGATCCTTTTTAATCCATACAGTTTGGTGTGACATTACAATAATAATAATAATAATAATAAGAGAGAGATAGAGCGAGGGGAGTGTGTGTGAGAGAGGGTAAGTGTGAGATAGATATATATACAGATAGATACAGAGAGAGAGAGAGAGAGAGAGAGAGAGAGAGGGTGTGTCTGTGAGATAGATAGATAGATAAATATACATATATAGAGAGGGGGGTGTGTGACAGACAGACAGACAGACAGACAGACAGACAGACAGACAGACAGACAGACAGATAGACAGATAGACAGATAGGATAGATAGATAGATAGATATAGATAGATAGATAGACAGACAGACATACAGATATACAGATAGAGAGAGAGACAGGGGGTGACAGTGTGTGTGTGACAGTGAGAGAGAAAGGGGGGTGTGAAAGATAGATAGATAGATACAGAGAAAGAGAGATAGAGAGAGAGAGAGGGTGTGTGAGAGATATACAGACAGACAGACAGACAGATACAGAGAGAGAGAGAGAGAGAGAGAGGGTGTGTGAGAGAAAGATAGATATACAGACAGACAGACAGACAGACAGATACAGAGAGAGAGAGAGAGAGAGAGAGGGTGTGTGAGAGAAAGATAGATATACAGACAGACAGACAGACAGACAGATACAGAGAGAGAGAGAGAGAGAGAGAGAGAGAGAGAGAGGGTGAGAGAAAGATAGATATACAGACAGACAGACAGACAGACAGACAGACAGATAGATATACAGGTAGACAGATAGACGGGGGGGGGGGGGCCTGTACCTGTGGCCAGTGAGAAGGGTGAGAGAGGCCTGGAGCGAGTGGGCGATGTGTTCCTCACCACCAGGCTCCGCTTGTTGCTACGACAACTGTGACGGACAGGAGAACAGAAGGTGAGCATGGAGACACACAAGAAAACAAGCGGCACACACTTCTGCCCGCAGACAGTGACACGCTGTGACTGACAGGCTCTTCTGCCAACCATTTCAGTCCGGTCAGTGTCCCCCTTTTGACTTCACAGAGTGTCATAAGTCCACAAGACACGTGCATCTCTGTCCCCCTGAGGAACAAGAAGGCTGATTTCTGCGGGACACGTTGCCGCCCGTGTCAAATTGAACAGGGACCCAGCCGAAGTCTAAAAATCAGCTTGCTCCGACAAACGCCAACGTTCCCATCACATCACGCAAACACACACTGCTGTCAGAAAAAGCGCCGGGCTGCGGCTAACATTTCACCAAAGCGTTTCCCTAGCCGGCTGTGTGTTGCTCCATTTAAATCTGAAAGGGGGTGCGGTGGGTGGATGTCTGGATAACATCGTATCACAGATGATCATCAGCAATTCAAAATAATTAAACATGTACGACGTCCTCTGTCATTTTGATTGAGGCAATTGGGAAACTTATCCTGTGTTATACTGACTAGACTTAGTTCTTTGAGCCCTACACGAAAATGATAATTTTTTTAAATCAGTTTTTTTGTGTTTAAGAGCAATGCAATATATAATGTATGAAAAGCTTCAGTTTCCTCTTTCCCTCGGTTATTATTTTCAGAGGGCTTACGTCATTTCACACCGGTGTTCCTCTTGTAGGGTTAATCTTTGCGGCAATTGCCACCCACACCAAATCAGAGGACATTCAGGGTACGGACAGCGACGGCATTTCTGGGTATGTCACAAGGAAGACCGACTGCCTTCCTGAATATCAACAAAAATTGGTCATATTAAAGAGAGCTAAAACTGCGTGACGTCATTCTTCTACTGGGCAGTGATTCCGAAAAGTACAGACCTAAAACACTGAAATCACCCTGACGTCACAAACACAGACACATTAGTAACTAAAAAGCAGCTGAGGGTGACGGTGGAATTCCTGAACACATCGCTATGCCGGCTAGACAACACCGGGCCAAAAAGTTCCAAATTTAGTGATTCACCGGCACGTTTCCGCCTGGAATGGGATGGGAGTTTATGATTCATTAGCGCGGACATCCCCTGCTGAAGTCTCCGCTGGGACAGCACACATGATCGGCCAGCTACATTTGGAAGCTGCCCGTCCAAGTTTCCAAAGGAAGCGAAATCGATCCCCAGTGTCGGAGAAACATGCTGCCCGCGTGCTTCCCGCGCCGACTCGCAACTGAGCTTAATTTCTCAACCGTCATCCATCCGTCCACACTGAACCGGGTAACTCAATTATCGTGACAGGTTGCTGTTAACAGCAGGCCTGTAACTTTTCGGCAAATAAGTAATAGTCGTTTTTAAGTTCTCACTTTATTCTCTTGGGGCTGGTATTTTAGTTATGGATCAATGTATTTCCCATGCGTTGGATCCGCCTGTTTTGAACAGAGGTGGGTGTGCCAGTCAGGCAAGCAGCAACAGAGCTCTGCCCGCTATTACCCTAAATTAGTGACTTATATAATCGATGCCGTGTGGTGTCCAGCTCCCGTCATATAGGTCAGATATTGCAGTTGTTGACAAATGTCAATACACACAGATGAACAGACAGCCCGTTTGTCAAACATTATGGATATAGCCAAGCTATGTCATTTAAAAGGAACGCCCTGGTTCACGTGTGTATTTACAGTCCGTGGTTGGTTCCAAAAGATTCTCGTTACACATTGGCAGTGTGCTTTGATTGCCCCGACTCTGAAGCGGGCGTTTGAAGAGGAGCAGCTTCATGAGTGACAGAATAAAACCGCTCCCAGAAAGCGACAGTCTGAGAAACGTGACAGGGTGCGGGCTGTGTGGCGAACAATAGCCACGTTTATACTCAAAACATTAACCGTAAGAACAGGGCGGACACGGAATCCGATACAGTCAATTACCACGGTCGATATCATAGTAGCGTAATTGTAAACAATCACACTCATAATTCATTTGCATTAGCCAATGTTCCAGGTTTTAAACTACTTAAAATTTTCTCAACAATTAAATCAGGAGAAATAATCTGACTGCCCATAAAACATGAAACAACGTTTACACAAGATTCCTTTCATGATAGTGTGGTTTAGTAGTTAGCTAGCAACGCAAACGCTGTATAATGAACTTTTAGCAACCAGTTTGACGTTGGCAATTGAGAAAAAATTATTGTTTGGCTGGTAATCCAATTTAGTTCGCGAGGGGTCGACTACAACAACTTGTATTAAGTAAAAACATCACCCACATAGAATGGCTACCCTTCTAACGAGTCAAAGTTTGCTAGCTATGTTAACTACGCACTTAAGTATGCGCTACCAACTTAATAAATCGAAAAAGTTACCTTTTTGTTCGCCTTAGCATAGCCCCCGTCATAAACCGGGACACAGTCCAGCAATTTGGATCGGACATGATGGGTACGTTTGAGAGCGATGCAACCGGAGTCGATCCAGAAGAATTGCATATATTCTCTCAATTTTCCACGCAGCGTTCTCGATAGCTAATTGTGCCTAGGCGCGTATCGTAGAAGGGCGTACGGACGGCGAAACTAGCAACATTGGCTCCGATGGCAACTGACTCCATCGCCGCGGTCACGCTGTAGCAAAGCCACCTGGCTACTTCAACGCCGTCATGGCTTTAAATTTACTCGCGGGTCACCCTGCCTTCTTCGGCCGTGAGAAACGGAGGGTCTAAAGTTCCGCAGATCATAATGACAACATAGGAATAGCGTCGATCAGACGCGTATGCCTATATAAGAACTCAGGAACTCGACTGATGAACAAGTCGGAACCACATCTGTGGGAGATACCATTGTCCCCAAGGAGCGGGGTGAATCAAACCGACGCGGTTTGGGCATTCGGCTGCAGTCAAACGTCGTTTCAGTTCGTCGTCGGAGACCCCCAAGTCGTACTTTTAATAAGCAGCGGCGACTTTGTTTCACGTTAGTATTAGTTTAGATATGCTTACCTGAATACTGGACTATCAGTAATGCTTAAGCAAGCTGTATTAAAGAGTATAGCAATACACTGGCTATTTTTTTCGTCGTCGATGCTATTGTGGATGTAATAACAATAGGTCTGAATGAATATTAAGAAAGGTAAGTCTCGGCGGCTTGCTGTCAATATTCAGGAGATAAGCCTTCTCTCAGCCTCTCCAGCTGGAAAAGGTCGAAAGGGGCGAGCGTCTTAGAGCAGTGTTTTCAGTGTTTCTCTAACTGCATTGCAGTGCAGTCGCGATGATAATAACCAGTCTGTCTGCCATCATCGCGACAACACTACCATGCAGTCAGAGAAACGCTGTGAAAACTCTGCTGCGCACTGCTGACTCGGCTGAGTCCCCGTTTTGACAGCCACCCCTGTATGACTCAATGTCTCCCCCTTCTGGTCGCCCCTGGGAATGTTAGGAAGAGACCGCGGTGCTTCTCCCGCCTATTCTGTGCCAAAGTTACATTTCCAGTCGGCTAACTAATCGTGAGTTCATGTCTCCTGTATCGGACTTGAAGGTAGTGTACGTTTCCGCGGGAGCTTTCATAACTGAATTGAAGATAAACAGTTTCTTTGTTATGGATTCCAGACTTTTTCGGGCTGAACAGGCTCGTTCTGATTAATATGAAGAGAAATATGTAGTGCACTGAACACAACTAAAGGCAGTGATTTTCATATTTTTGTACAAAGTGTCCACAAGGTATCCGTGGCAGTGACGAGGAAGCAGTGTGCCCAGTCAAACCACATTCCGGTTTAGCACCTCCTGCTGGATGACGTATCACATCACACTTTAAAGGAGTGATGGTGTTACTCACGTGCTGCCTCTCCGTGGAAGACTTAACTCCTTCTGTGATTAAAGAAAGAGAAAGAAAAACAGAAATTTGGCACTGTCACAAAACCATTTCACGTGCACAATAATACTCCTGTGCACGTTCCTGCCACAATCACTGTAGATAGCATGCTATTGTACTGTAGTACACAAGTGTACTCACGAATCATTCAGTCAAGATGGAATATTTTTTACACTGCTCTGACAGCTCGGGTCCGTATTGTTCTTAAGATACAAATTAAACAATTTGATTTATTAATATATGTTAAGAGAATCCATCAGATTGCACTGATCAAGAAGCGTAAAACATTGAATGAACATTGTTTAGACTACACACTGTATTGACATAAATCTCTCACATTATCAACACAAATACAGAAATACTTCAACAGTCAACGCTGTTATCACAGTGTTTCTTATATTTGCACTACAACACACCCAAAAACCAACCAGGAAAAAAAAAGTTAGATTGTGAAAAGTCAAACCGTAAGCGTAGAAACAATTAAAAATACCGGAAAGATTCATTCTCACACGTCAATAGAAAAATATTTAAGATGTGTCAGCATCTTCAATAGAATTTTTTTTTTTTGTCTCTTGTCAGTAAATGACTAAGTGATGCTCAGACGTCACTTCAGTTGGGAGATCAGTGGGTAAACATGAAGTCTGGCAGTGCACACGAGTGTGATGCGTTCTGGGGACACACAAAATGTGTCATTTGACTTGGCGCTGGCAGCCGTCCGCGATAGTACTGTGACAGATGCACGGTGATGCCGGAAACTGTTCTTGGTGTTGAAGGGGATATGCGGGGTCCTTACTGTAGTGCTCGTCTCCTGTAAATAATGTCTCACCTCGCCGGCATTCAGTCGTTTGTTTTCATAGAATTTAGAGCTACAGGTCCGTACAAAATTGAGAGTAGAAAATACGTAAAACTGTAATATTACCCATAAAGCCAGCAGGGTTGCTCACCAGAGCCCCCGCTTGTCAGTTAGGTGCCTACAGTCTGTTTGTCGAAGCTGCGCGAGAAGAGTTGTCCTCAGGCTCACGTCTGTGTGAGCTCAACTTGTGGAGTGCGGCGGGAAAAGGACCGGCAGCTCCGCGTGAGGGGCTTGGAAGGAGAATACTCGTCCGCTTTTGTAAAAAATTATAAAAGCAGTTAGTTAACTGGAACTGAGAAATGTTAAAGCCAGTCTCGCGCCAATGCGTTTCGGCCTCATCGTACTTCATGGAAATAAGCCCAGTTTCACAGGAGTTATCCTTTTGGTGACGTCACAATGATGCTGCGGTGGAATTCCGCGTCACCACAGAGACACAATCTCCCGGTCCGCTTTCCTCTGAGAACCGCGTGTAGCCTATCTGTGCTCCGGCCGGGGAGGGGGCGAGCGATTTCCCCGCATATCACCACGCAAACTGGTGACGCTCATGCGTGCGTGCGGCGAACGATTAGCGACTGATCGGCCAAACCTCAGCGCAGAGACAGGACTTAAGGAAGGTTTATGTAGTTTACAAGTGAATTGAGTTCATACCCCCGCTCTCCAATGCACCCCCCCTCCCCCCTCCCCAACACGAGTTATCGATTATGTAAATATTTATTTTGATCAATACCTAATCTCTTCGTTTGAGGCAGACAACATAGTGGTAACACACCAGTGTCCTTATTTGGGGAGTCAGCCAGTGAGTGAGAGACTCTTTAAGGATGCATACCCAGAGTCAAAAATGTCACACATTCCGCTCCAAACTCGTTTTTTATACGGATTAAATTTGTGCTTTGATGTTCACCTGTAGGCTAATGCGGAGCTTGCCGCATACAAACCAGGCCGACACGTTGTTGCAGAACTTCAAAAGAAGTTAAAAGAGACTCACTGGATTCCATTTATTGCATCAAAAACCCTATTTATATCCTTCCTGTCAGTCAAATGTTTGCCACTGTTTTAACATACAGTGTGTTAAAACTGTCACACATGATTACAATTGTGTGATAATACTCTCGCATATTATCATTATCAATTTATTTTATTTGTATCTTATCTTACTACCTGTGGTACTGATTTCTATTGTTTCTCTTGTAAAGCACCTTGAGCTGTATTTTATGATATGAAAGGTGCTATATAAATAACGTTTATTATTATAATATATTTTTAAATTATTATTATTATTATTATTATTATTATTATTATTATTATTATTATTGTTGTTGTTGTTATTATTACTGCATGCAATATTCATTTATTAATCGTATGGTATGCATAACGTGGTGCTGTCACCTTCAACAATAAATTCACAAATCAAATCATTCGATGTATTGATGCCATTTTCCAAAGTGCTTCTCGGAGGAGGCTTACCTGTAATCCACGGCGTCGCAAAATATTTGGCTCGCTCATTGCGGATAACGCGATCGCGGAAATGTTCGCGTTTTCCCCGCTTGTTGTGTAATTCTGTTTCTCAGAGTCCCGCATAAATGTCTTCGGTACCAGTCGTAGTTCAGTCGCCGCTCTCGCGCGCACACAGAGGTCAGACTCTCTCGCCGCTCATTTGTATGCCGCGTGGTCCTCCGACACGTGAGCCAAACAGAGATTCTGAATGAACCGACTTTGTCCCATCAGTAAACAGCACGACCCAGGAGAGTTTAAAACTTTGGCACAGAAATTATACCCAAATAGCCAAACCAATCTGGAATCTTCTTATCTCGACTGGCCCTCTAGGCTACTGCTTTAGTCGTGCCTAAATCCTATGTCCCAAATTTAATTTGCCAAATGGCGCAGAATACACGCGCATTAATATGAAGCGGGTACTCGGCTAGTTCTATGTATGAGGCGTATTTGTTGTACTTTTATTTTCTTATGGGATAACGTACCCCACCCAAATTCACTTTCTTTGGTATGGTGAAACGGCTGCATTTAAAAAATGCTCCGTGACTGTAAAACTACAAGCACTTTGAACAGCAAACAGCCAGTCCTGTCACAGGTGTGTGTGCACGTGTCTGTGAGTGTATCTCTGTGTGTGTGTGTGTGTGTGTCTGTCTGACTGTGTGTTTGTGTTGTGTGTGTGTGTGTGTGTGTATGTGTGTGTCTGTCTGACTGTGTGTTTGTGTTGTGTGTGTATGTGTGTGTGTCTGACTGTGTGTTTATGTTGTGTGTGTGTGTGTCTGACTGTGTGTTTTGTGTTGTGTGTGTGTCTGTCTGACTGTGTGTTTGGTTGTGTGTGTGTATGTGTGTGTGTCTGTCTGACTGTGTGTTTGTGTTGTGTGTGTGTGTCTGACTGTGTTTGTGTTGTGTGTGTGTCTGTCTGACTGTGTGTTTGTGTTGTGTGTGTGTCTGTCTGACTGTGTGTTTGTGTTGTGTGTGTTGTGTGTTTGTGTTGTGTGTGTTGTGTGTGTGTGTCTGTGGTGCAGGGGCGGGGCTCGGGTTCAGTTTTAGGTCGCCCTATTTCCCACATAGGCGTGCTTATGTCCAAATGTGAACTATTGCGAAATAATAATGCAAATGACTCTGAAAACAGTGTTGACTTCCTGGTTTTCTGTGTTATTTTGTTATGGCAAGCAGGTGATAACAAGTTCCACAAGCTGTTAGCTACCTGCCTGCACTTAGTCACACCCAGGTGCACAGGGTTCTGTCTTGCAGGGCTGAGATTCAGCCAGATTGGATGTTTAATATGGGCACCAGGGTTTCTGTCCTTAAACTGCTTACTGGCACGTCCTGTACTCCACTGGCCTGACTCATGCTGGAATCCACCTGTTAAGCACCTGACTGGAATAACTACATTTACACTACTGCACTACCCCAAATACCTGCACAAACTGCTCTTACACACGCACAAAATGAAATGAACACTATTACATACACGCAAACCTCACCATTTGTCCAAAACACGCAAAACAAACACACACACCACACAGACACACACCGACACACACACACACACAGTCTCTCTCTCACACACTCACACTCACACACTCACAGTCTCTCTCTCACACACTCACACTCACACACACACACTCACACACACACATAGTCTCTCTCTTACACACACACTCTCACACACACACACACAGTCTCTCTCTCACACACTCACACACACTCACACACACACACACACACAGTCTCTCTCTCACACACTCACTCACACACAGTCTCTCTCTCACACACTCACACACACACTCACACACAGTCTCTCTCTCACACACTCACACACACACACACACACAGTCTCTCTCTCACACACACACACACACTCACACACAGTCTCTCTCTCTCACACACACACACACACACAGTCTCTCTCTCACACACTCACACACACACTCACACACAGTCTCTCTCTCACACACTCACACACACAGTCACTCTCTCACACACACACACACACACACACACACACACACAGTCTCTCTCTCACACACACACACACACTCACACACAGTCTCTCTCTCACACACTCACACACACACTCACACACAGTCTCTCTCTCTCACACACACACACACACACTCTCTCTCTCACACACACACACACTCACACACACACACTCACACACAGTCTCTCTCTCTCACACACACACACACACACACACTCACACACACACACACACACTCACACACAGTCTCTCTCTCACACACTCACACACTCACACACACACACGGTCGTCTGCAGCTGCTGTGGTGTGGAACACAGGGCTTGTTTTTGCCAGACTCGCAGTGGCACCTCAGTCTCAGACCAACAAAGAGCCCCTCTCAGCAGGGCGGCACAACACTGGCATTCATATGGGCAGCGAGAGAGCGCCTTTGTCCCAAAACCATCTCCAATGGCGGATCCCGGACACGGGCTCGGCCCCTCCCACCCCCCAGCCCCCCCCCCCCCCCCCCCCCCCCCCCCCACCTCCCCCCAACCCAGGTCGCGCCCTGTGTGATCACAGCTGCCTTCTGTCTTCCTCGTGATAACACCACCGTCTCAATCCTTCCCAGCTTCCTGTCTGTCTAACTGTCTTCCTGTTTGTCTCTCTCTTTCTATCTTTTTTGTTTTGTTTTTAAAACCAAAGTAATTCCAGGTGAGTGAGAGTAGAATCAGAGGCTGTTAGATGAATATTTTAAGCAGTGAACACAGCAGAGGTACTCTGTCCCTAATACAGGTGTGTGTGTGTGTGTGTGGGGGGGGGGGGGGGGGGGGGGGGGGGGGGGTGCAAAAAGAAGGGAAAAAACGGGAAAGTAGAACTCCCCCACCCTGATGCATGATTGCTACCTACTCCTGATGGAGGATATTGAAATTATATGAGCCTGTGATTAACGTGGGATTTCTGAATTAAGAGAAAATAAAAATTACAGAACAAAATAATTGCTTAAAAACAACAGAAGAGATTTTTTTTTTCCATGTTATAGGAGTGCTTGAAAGGTTACAGCCACCAGAGGGACCCAAAGAGCTGCTTTAGTTTTATTCCATAGCAGGAGTTTGAAACCATCTTCAGGTTACGAATCATGCTCTGGTGAAGACAACCACACAGTGTTGGCCATGTTAATTCCCCATGACTTCAATGTGCATGTAATGGCTTCTCTGAACAAGAAAATACTGAGGTAAACTATTTGCTCTCTCTCTCTGTTTCTGTGTTTAATAGTTGACTAAGATGCTCTCAAGTTGCTCCTGATAAACAGAACAAAACGAATTGCAGTTTAAAGAACAGGTGATAACTTTGGGGGTTTCTTAGTGTGTAAGGTATAATTTAAACAGGCCGGGGTGCCTGACTGTTCTGCCCCTACTCCCCCCCCCCCCCCCCCCCCCCCCCCCCCCAACAGTTTTGATGCGGAAATACTCGTTCATGTTCGACGAGCTGTTCCGTGTGTGCACAAAGACGACCCTCTTTGTCAACTGCGGCTCCAGGCGGATGGTGAAGTCCTTAATCTTCGGCTTTCAAAGGCCTTCCCACCCAAAGCAAACGATCGAATGCGATCTCGTCTCAAGATTAATTGTTCGGGTTCGGCTGACGCGGGGAGATTTTGTTCGGCTTTGTAACCAGGGAAACGATATGAAACAGGTTATAAATATGTAAGCCCTCGTGCCCTCAGCGCTCACGCGGGGGGGGGGGGGGGGGGGGGGGGCGCATGCCAGGACACTGCCCCCTCCGTTTCTGGATAAACAGGCCCGTGGCTCCTGTCTTCACCTGAGGTTTCCTGAAAAAAACACAAATAGACCTGTTTGTGAATAAAAAATAATTTAATATCTGGCATCGGACGTCTTAGTTTACACGCAGGCATACATCACCGTGCATTAGCAGGCACGAAAGTGCATTTGCCTGATTAGGAATGTCCCTGAAGTGGCCTAAAACAAGGTGAAGCTGAAAGAACTGTGCACTCTGATTTGACAAAATTTCAACAGAACATTTGGCCCACATCGGGGAAAACATGTAATTATTCTTATTTTTTGAGGTTTAGTGTAACGGCACAATCGTTAGGGAATTGAACTCGTAACAACACGATGCTTTTACCCTCCTAATTAATCAGTTTGAAGTGCGGCTACAGCAGCGTAAAAACAGTGTACTACACCTTCTTTCAGCTTTAGATACATGCCAAGGTCTTCAAGGGCAGATGGGGTGTTGTGGGGTTCTGTTCTTTTGAAGGGCCATCAGCACCTTTTTGTGAATCTTTTTATGATTACTGTATAATTTCTGTGTAGGAGACGAGTTCGGTTTTTGCAGAAAATCATCCGCACATGATGCCACAGTACAGACATGGTAATATGATTTTTTTCATTTTTGTGTCAAGTGGGCTATATCATACACATGCGTTTTCCACGTTGTTATATATACACCTGCATATACAAATGTATTTTTTATTTTCTATTAATATAGAGTAAATTATACATGTTGTATTTTACTTTTTTCCACAGAACTTCTCAGAAAAAAGTCAAACAATTGAATTTTCAACAGCAGTGACCATTTGAACTCGCCTGTTTTGAGTAAAACCCTCCGGAGGGGGAAAAATGCAATCTCTCTCCTCTCCATAAAATCGGCTCTCGGCAGTATATTGAAATACCTGGCGTGAGAGTGAATGGGGCGCCCCCTTGTGGCCTCGAAGACCTCTGTTTTTGTGCAGCGCGCGGGTGGCGTTAAATATTTACATCCCACCTCTAGCTTGCTTGCAAATTGATGCTAGCCCACGCGCCATCCTTGAAAATGCCTCCCCCACGTGCACTGCTCGACCTCCAGGCTGGCTTACATTAATTTACCTGAATTGCCTTCCACCCCCGACTGAACCAAACTAAAGAAGAAAAAAAAAACTAAAATAAATAAAAAAAGAAAGCAAACCTGCAAATTTCCAACAAATGTGTAGTGATATTTGCATCATGCTTATACGCGATTAAATCTCGTTCCCTATGTCTGTGGCTCTGTGACTTATCTTTTATTCATTTGTATTCTATGTACAACTGTGTTCTTACACCATTGCAGGATGGAGATATTATGTTGTTTTTCTCGAGTAGAAATAGCACTACATTTTATTTGGCAGACACTTCTATTCAAATCGACGTACATAAGTGCATGCAAATTGAAACTCACATTTCCTGATACATCGCTTAAATGGTTCATGTTCAATCAGCTCTGATAGATTACATTTTACACTTCAGGACAGTGTGAGCGATGGCTGACCTGGTGTAATTATAAATCAGTTATCACCTTTTTGGAACTGCTTCGAAGCTGTTAGCTAGTTGGACAAAGACACGCGTTTTGCACCTACGTTTTTTGAGTGCAACATACATCATATCTTCATACGGGGAGGGCGTAGTTTTTTTCAATAGGGGCCATGATACTTTAATCCGGTAAAACAGCCCAGCCCACCTGCGGCACCTCGTGCTCACTCCCATTCTACGCCGTTTCCTTGGTAACCTGCAGTCCTTTTATCTCCAACCGGTTCCGATGGCTAAGTGGAGCCGGACGCGGTCTCCAGCGCGCATTCAGTGCATTGTGCCGCACAACATTTCCAAGGTTAAGCATATTTATCCACGCAGTCTCTAAGGAAAAGGCCCATTCTTCGTTTTATTTAGCTGCTGGCAAATCCCCTGTTCATAACTAGTCTATTTGCTTTATGAGTGAAAAGTGGAAAACAAATAGGCTGACAACAGAGAACATGAGAACTAGGCCGGGCTGTAGGCGTTTGTAATTTACATTATTCCCACAAAACTCGTTCTTCAGGTAATATTTAGGGGACACTTGTTTTCATTACAAATATGTCAAACGATTAGGCACAGTGTACACTCAGTGGCCACTTTATTAGGCACACCTGCTCATTAAAGCAAATATCCTGCAAACAGGAAGTCACGTGGCAGCAGCTCGGTATATAAAGCATAGAGACCTGGTGAAGAGGTTTCATTCAATAAAACATTACAATGGGTAAAAAAGCGTGACTTTCACCACTGTATGATTGTTGGTGCCAAACGTGCTGGTTCCAGCATCTCAAAAACAGCTGGCCTCCTAGAATTTTCACGCCCTACATTCTCTAGGGTTAACAGAGAATAGTGTGATAAACAAAAAAAAAAAAGCTCTAGTGAGCAGTAGTTCTGATAATGAGAGCAGTCACAAGAGAGTGGGCAGAGTCACTCAAGCCAACAGAAAGGCCACAAATGCTCAAATAAAAGCTGTTTACTGCAGTGGTGTGCAGAAGGAAAACTCTGTATGCACAACACGTCAAACCTTGAAGCGGACGGGCTGCAGTAGCGGAAGACCACACCAAGCTCCTGTCCTGTCAGAAGAGGTCGATGAGGCTACAGCGGGCACAAGACCAGCAAAACTGGACGACTGAAGATTTCAGTTTACTCCAGTGGCCCGCACAGTCCCCAGATCTCAATCCAAAGGCGCGTTTCCACCGCAGGAACTTTACCCCGGAACTAGGAACCTTTTGAGGAACTACGTGCGTTTCCACCGCAGGAACTAGGGTCTAAATTTAGTTCCGGGGGCTTTATTTTACCTCCAAAAGGTTCCTGCTCGGGGGGTAGTACTTTCCGAAAGTACAGGAACCTTTTGGGTGGAGCTTGCAGCGCTGAACATTTCTGATTGGTCGAGTACACGCAGCATTTTTTTTTTGTATTTATTTCAACCGCCATGTTTGAAAATATGCAGCCGCAAACCAATTTATTTTCATAATAACTTCAAATCAAACTTGTATATTATGCGGCGCAGTAGCCTAGTTTTAGTTATAGCCTGCCAACGTCTTGGAATTATAACGTGTGCTCTTCTGTTCTTTTCTTGCTTTAGTATTCGTTTTATAAAATGCTAAGCATTCGTGCTGGGACAGCATATTACGTACCAAAACATTCAAACGGATTAATTCGGTTGCTGAATATTTTCTTCCGGATTTTCTGTGTTAGTCCGTTGTAATTGACTCAAAACGTTTGATACAGTTATGTGAGGTATGCGGTAGTTCTGCGTAATTCACATTGTTGATACAGTAAAAGCAAACTGGAAATCACCTTCCGCACTTTTTGTCAGAGAAAAATAACAGGTTAATTCTAGTAATCGTCGCTTTAGCTTTTTCTGACTGCCGTAATTTTACTCTGCCATTCTTCAATTCCACAAAAAAACCAGGAAAACTATGGACTAATTAATGGTGCATGGTTCGCATCTGGAGGGCACACTTCGCTGCTCGGCTAGCAGTAACTTCGAAGGAAAGCAAACGGTGGCTGTACCACTGCTAATTTAAATTTTCACGCAAGTCCGAGTTTTCGTTCTATTCTTGTCATTTTGCGATTAGCCTATATGGAATTGACAATGAGAAAGTAATCAAACAGCAAATTGTTTACAACGTGTGCATGTTTTCTGCTGTTGTTGCCAGTTATATTGGAAATGTGAATGCATTCTGTCGCTTCGGATGTCAAGACATGAAAGTGAATGTTCGCATAAAAACATAATGAATGTGCTTGAGAGGATATATAAAACCGTTACAATCTGACTATTGGCCTGTTATATCCTTTTTGTTGCATAACAACGGTCCAAGTTCAACTACCAACGACAGTTTTGCTTGACAACGGTAAAATATGCCCAAACGGCTGCAGAAGAATATTTCAATTCCAGGTGATTAAATTGATAAAAAAAATCAATAAATACAAAAGTAACCATATATAGTCATTGTTGGTAACCCGTTGTATATAAGTGGAATAAACCCCTCCGGGCTGTCCCGGTTATTAGAAAATAATGTAGGCTACTTCGGTGGTAGTATTGGGTTACAGAATAAATCATAGGACAGATGGACCGACGACAACGTCGCTATTTTACACGTCAGCGAACTAATTTGCCTAATCTTCGCGGAACTTTAGACCCCGGTGGAAACGCAGGCAACCATTGTTTGAAGGAACCTTTTAGTTCCTGGAAAAGTAGTTCCTGGGACTAAAAGTTCCGGGTAATTTGGTGGAAACGCGGCTCAACAGAGCCACCTTTGGGACGAGGTGGAACGGGAGGTTCCCCGCGTGAACGTGTGGCTGAACAACCTGCAGGAACTGTGCAATGCTATCAAGTCAGCATGGACCAAAATCCCTAGGGAATATTTTCAGCACCTTGTTGAATTTGTGCCACAAAGAGGTCAAGATGTTCTAGAGGCAAAAGGGGCCCTACCTGGTACTAGATAGGTGTAGCCTACCTAATAAAGTGAGTGCATTTGCTGTGTACTAGACAGTAAGTAGGTAACAGGTTTCTTACTACACGTCCTGCAGGGTTCCATTTTTCAGAACAAAACGCATAACTTACTTTGCCACAGTGCGCAATCCGATTTTTCACTTCAGTCTCTCGCCCACACGCGAATCCTCACAGATCAAAGCGGGAAAGAGAAGTGGAGAGAATGCGGGCGTTCCAGATGCGCGTGTTTGACTACGCCCACGCGCACGGACGTGGGCACGCTACGTCTCATTGAGGGAAAGAGGGGGAGAGAGAGCAGCAAAATATGGCGACCTCGAACAATCCGCGGAAATTCAGCGAGAAAATCGCTCTGCATAACCAGAAGCAGGCAGAGGAGACGGCGGCGTTCGAGGAGGTGATGAAAGATCTGAGCATTACCAGGGCAGCAAGGGTAAGCGTCTCTGTTTCTTAGATACGCTTCTAATGTGCAGAATGCGCCTAAGGCACCCGTGCCGTGGCTATAGAAGTGGTATAGACAGCTAGCTAACTAGCTAACCATCACTGTCTACCCTACTCAATAATAAAACACGAGTTAGTGCAAGTAGTAATTCATAGGTATGGTTGTTCACGCGCAGAGGAATCCAAACATCCGTGTCAGTGTAGTGTTCCCGCTTAACGCCAGAATGGGAAATAATGTTCCTAAATCAAAGAGCGGTTGCACTTGCTGGCAATGGCACGAGCGTGCATAAGCGCGTTTGACAGTTCGCACAAAAAAAGATACCAGATTTGCGCTCGTCTCCCTGTTATCCCGTGAATGTTTTGGAGGAATTCTGGTCCGTATGTTCTGTGAAGAGTTGAGCGAGGGCGAGAGAGAGAGAGAGAGAGAGAGAGAAACTCTTGTGGGGTGTCCGCCAAAGCTAACCATGGGAAGGAAAAATATCACTGTGTCAGGTGTGTAGTATCCAGCTGAGCTTGGTAGGGGCTCACTTGGCACTGTTAAGTAAAAATCATAGCTGAATGCCAACCCCATCGCAAGTTCGTCGTGTTTCTGTAAGAATGATGGGCGATAGCCGCTGGAAGACATCGATGGGGTTCGATGCGGCTCGCTCATTTACATTTTGTATATTGTGAATCCCTGCAGTGGGTCAATTTCAGTACCAAGTGTGTTTTGTTTTTTTCTGCATGGATTCACCGTTCAAAAGGGGCGGGTTCTGACGAGGCGAATCGAACTCCCATGTCTCCCAGAGTTCTGCAATATTTGTCCCACTAAAAGGCCAATATTTGTTGCGCGATGGTTTGATTTTTTTTGTTGATTTATTTATTTAGTTGTGTTGTTTCTGCAGTTGAGATTTAAAAAAAAAAAACAATTACTACGGTACGTTTGTAAGCATTTTACAGTTACTAAGTGCAATTCAGTCTTGCACTAAGAATGTATCTGACGGGTAAATATGAAATATCATATTATGAGTAATACCACATCGCTGAAAATGTAAATTTTCTTATCGTTGGACACATTTTATTCTAACCTGGCGACGGTGTCTTGTTTCTGTTTGCCGATTTGCTTAGTAATGTGATGGAGGAGTTTTTTGTGAGCGTCGTTGATATTTTGATTTTAGAGCGAAATGCTATCGATGCCTATCTGGCTATCAAGATCTTAACAGTTTTATTCTTTTCAATCATATAATAATTATTCATATTATTTCCAAACGAAGATATTTTGTGTAAATCAGATGTTTGGGGAAACCGCAGAGCTAATCCCATAATCCGTTGTACTCTGTAAAAGCTAGAATGGAGATTTATAACAAAAATGTGATATCGTTATACGATATCGTTAAACGCTAAAATTACTTCTTTTGCAGCCATTGGAAATAGTGGACCCTCCGCTTTTTAATGTACCTATGCTGTTCTCTGCTGCTGCCGAGTTGAGGACGCCGTATGTTTTTGTGAATGGATACCTCAAAATCAGGTCAACTGCGTTCACAGTTTTACGGTACCTAGCCAGGACACGTTGCTTTTACTGATGTTTTTCTTCTGTTTGGAATATTTGCGTGACAAGAATTGTATCAGATTATGTAGCAGCATACATTCGTTAGGCGAATTTATAGCCATGGTATCAAAAAAAAAAAACTTCCGGACAGGTACGAACAAACGCTCGGAAAAACCAAATATTGAGTTCTACCATCTCGCTTGTATGTCACCTGCGCATGCGCGGTGTCTCGTTCGTCCGACGCAGTGAAATAGCAAAAAGGAATGAATGAACCCGAGCTGGGTCCAGTGACGTCGGGCGGTATCCCTTGGCCAAGGCTGTCCGATACGGTCCGTGGCCGGCCTTGGTGCGCGCGGGGTGAATGGAGTTGCTTGAATGAACACTGTAGTGCCCTTTTACAATGGCCGTCCGCGGGTGAGGACGAAAAGGGTTTCAACAAGTCTGCCTCGCTTGCCGAAACCCCTGGGAGATTTAAAATATAAGCAAATACATAATAAAAAATACATTTTTTTGTGCTGTGGGGATTGGGAGAGGGAGATTGTGTACAGCTGCTTGTCTTTTCCAAACCACCGCAAGTCATTGCAGTCAGCCTAGATATCTAAGAGCCAGATATTAAACGCACAGTTTTACATTATTATAACCTTACATTATTATAACCAGGGGTATAAGCTTATCGTAGAAAGTGATCTTTTTTCTATTGTTATTTTGTACAACGCCATTCGCAAACATGTTGTCACAAAGCACGTTGTAATGGACATTTTCAGTGGGCTGTCAAAATTTAGGAAAATCTGTAAAATTACTATGCTCCACCCTGTGCTCTCACCCCTGCTCTACTCTGTGCTCCACCCTGTGCTCCACTCTGTGCTCACACCCGGTGCTCCACTCTGTGCTCCACCCTATGCTCAACTCTGTGCTCACACCCGGTGCTCCACTCTGTGCTCCACCCTGTGCTCCACTCTGTGCTCCACCCTGTGCTCACACCCTGTGTTCACACTCTGTGCTTTCACCACACAGTTACAGTCACAGAAGACGCAGTACCTGCAGCTGGGTCAGAATCGCGGGCAGTACTACGGAGGCTCGCTCCCCAACGTCAACCAGATAGGAAACGGCAGCACTGACCTGCCTTTCCAGGTGAGTGTCCATCTTTTCATCTGTGTGGGTTTATGGGTTCAGTTATTAGCTTACTCACATGCTAAAGCATGTGTGCTTCTTTAACGAGAGGAAAGCACCAGTTCAATCTATCTGCAACGCGCTTGGTCTTTAACTCGGCTGTAGATGGAGGCATTTTCCCTTCTTTTTTTCCTCCAAAAATTTTCAGGTGTGTATTTGCACTCCTCCTCAGACTCCCTTCCAGACGGACACGAGCCGAACCACGCGGCACCACGGCCTGGTGGACCGGGTTTACCGCGACCGGAACCGCCTTACCTCCCCGCACCGACGGCCACAGTCTGTGGATAAACATGGCCGCCAGATATCCTTTCCGCCGCCTCTGTTCCAGCCGCCATCTAAAGCAGCTCTGCACTGAGCGGTCAATCAGTCAGTCAGTCAGCCAGTCAGTCAGTCAGTCAGGCAGTCAGGCAGTCAGCCAGCCAGGCAGTCAGTCAGCTAGTCAGTCAGCCAGTCAGCCAGCCAGTCAGTCAGCCAGTCAGTCAGTCAGCCAGCCAGCCAGCCAGCCAGTCAGTCAGTCAGTCAGTCAGTCAGCCAGTCAGCCAGTCAGTCGGTCAGTCGGCCAGTCAGCCAATCAGCCAGCCAGTCAGTCAGGCAGTCAGCCAGCCAGCCAGCCAGTCAGTCAGTCAGTCAGTCAGCCAATCAGTCAGTCAGCCAGCCAGTCAGTCAGCCAGTCAGTCGGTCAGTCAGCCAGTCAGTCAGTCAGGCAGTCAGTCAGTCAGCCAGCCAGTCAGTCAGTCAGTCAGTCAGCCAGCCAGTCAGCCAGTCAGTCAGTCAGTCAGTCAGTCATCTGATCAGTCAGGCAGTCAGTCAGTCAGCCTGCCAGTCAGTCAGTCAGTTAGCCAGCCAGTCAGCCAGTCAGGTAGTCAGTCAGTCAGTCAATCAGCCGGTCAGTCAGTCAGTCAGTCAATCAGTCATCTGGTCAGTCAGTCAGTCAGCCTGCCAGTCAGTCAGTTAGCCAGTCAGCCAGTCAGTCAGTCAGCCTACCAGTCATCCAGTCAGTCAGCCAGCCGATCAGTCAGTCAGTCAGCCAGCCAGTCAGTCAGTCAGTCAGTCAGCCGATCAATCAGTCAGCCAGTCAACCAGTCAGCCGATCAGTCATTCAGTCAGTCAGTCAGTCTCTCAGCTTCCAGCCAGTCAGTCAGTCAGTTGGACAGTCACTCAGCCAATCAGCCAGTCAGTCAATCAGTTATCTGCTACTCCTCCAGTTCTGAAGAGGAGGGGCCTGTTTCTTTGTCCTTAATTTTGGGTGTGTCACATCGACAGCTGTCCCTACAGCGCGGTGTACCTGTCACCTCCCCCCGACACCAGCTGGAGGAGGTAAGCCAATGATGCCCTTGACCTTTGACCTCTCTCAGTGATGCCCTCACTGGCGTGTGTGGGCGTGGCTGGAACAGGCTCCTGGGCTGACTGGGGTGCCCGTACCCCCCTGCTTCTTGTGCCCCCGCAGGACCAATTCGGATTCTGCCCTGCACCAAAGCACCCTGAACCCCCCTCCTCAGGATGGCTTCATGGGAGGGTCCCAGGAACTGCAGCCAAAAAGAGGTAACCTCCTACCTGCAGGCCACCTGAATCTGAGCTCCCAGCGTAAGCACAAGCACCACGGTTTCTTCCTCTATGGTATAGTAGGCCAGTGAGCAATGATATGCACATCTGACCAACCTCCATACATTGTATTGTGTGTTTCATTTTACATTACCTTACATTCATTTCAGCAAATGCTCTTACAGCGCTAGAGAATATAAGTGCATTATATTTACATGAGAATGCTGCCCCAGTATAATGACCAAAGAACTGGTCTTTTAACCTGGAGGTTGCAGGTTTGTATCCTGCCGTTGTATCCTGGAACAAGACACCTAACTTTAACAGTATATATCTCGCCGTATAAATGGCCTTAACAGTACACATCCCACTGTATAAATGGATACTCTGTAAAAAAAAAAAAAAAAAAAAAAAAAAATGTTTTAGTTGCTGTGGATAAGATGCCTGTTAAATGTCTGCTAACAGCCCGTAATGTAATGTACAGTAAAGCACTGGACCTGGCTTGCAACACTCCCTGAGCAGCGAGTGTGGACATGTAACATCGCCGAGGGACTATTGCAAAGCAACCGCACTGAGCGAGAACTGAAGCACAGATCCTGAATACCGGTTTACTTTCACACAAACACAGCGTGGCAGCCTGCTGGGACGCGCGCTCTAAATGAGCATACGGACTTCCTTGGCTGCTCTTCCCGTTTCCGGGTTTCACGTTCCTATTTTTAGAGGCATAAATTTGTAGGAGCTGATTCTGGGAATATCTTGAGATGCACCACATATGTGGAGGACAGCAGATGTTTGTTTACGCGTGGCCAGTAATGAACGACTGGCAAAATTCAAACCTCCTTTAGCACAGGAGAGACACATCAGAAGGCAGTTCGGTGGTTGAGATGCCGTATTCAAATGTGTTTTTGAAGTGCATTCATTCAAATGCCTTAATTGAATGGCAGATTCTGTTTCCCTGTATGGAAGGCATTACGACTTCTGATACTTTCGATCAGGCATCTCAAATTCTGCAGTGTCTGCGGGTTTAACTCTAGTCCTGGAGGGTCACAGCGTCTGCAGGTTTACCTCCTGTCCTGGAGGGGGCCCTGTCTTTTCTGGCTTAACGGTTCTTCCTCTCCCTCTCTCCCCAGTTCTCCTCCTCACAGTGCCAGGAACGGAAGATGCTGACTCAGAGGGTGATAAAGATGGCCAGGAGCAGAGCTGGAACGAAAAGGTGAAGGAACTGGCCCCTCCCACCTTTCACCATTTCCTGAGTCTTGTTTTCTGATTGGTTGGAAAAAGGCTGCTGCTTTTCTCACTGTGTGCCTCTGTTCATCTTTCAGAATGTGCTGTCTAGGCCCAAACCCTGCAAGGTGCCAGGAATCAAGTGAGTTTGCACAAAACTGCCGCTGTTAAGCCCCTCCTCTGTGGCCTGGAGGCCTCCATGGCCAATCAGCCCCCATTGTGGCACTAAGCCCCTCCCTCAAGGCCGCTAAGCCCCTCCTCTGTGGCCTGGAGGCCTCCATGGCCAATCAGCCCCCATTATGGCACTAAGCCCCTCCCTCAAGGCTGCTAAGCCCCTCCGATAATATTTTCTAAGCCCCTCCTTCAGTAGTGCTAAGCTCCTCCCTTGGGAGTGGTGGACCCCAGGCTAAAAACTGTAGCAGGTATTCGTAAGTCATATCTTTTATGTTTCCGTGGTGATGTGGAGAATGGAGATTTACGACAAAAAATGTGATATCGTTATACGATATCGTTAAACGCTAAAATGATTTCTTTTGCAGCCATTGGAAATAGTGGACCCTCCGCTTTGGAATCACTCTGTCCTGATTGGTTCCCTCCTCCCGTTCATAAACACTGGTCAATTGAGCCGTGACAAACATTAGCATATAAATGGGTGTAATACCGGGTGTAAATTGGACCGGCTGTAAGTGCTTCCTGCCTCTCTGCGGCGGAAGACCGCTGGGATGTTACTGCCACCCTTACCAGTCATTCGCGGAAATGGAGCTGCAGCGCGTCTGGGATTCAAATGCGGTTTAAATAGATTTCTGTGTCCCTGGTAATCCGGGACCAGTTTGCTGAGAAACACTGGCACGGTGAGCCATCGTGACGTTCTGTGCTGATGCCCTGATGATCTGCAGTGAGGTTGGCCCCGTGTTTAAAAATGATAAAGGCTCCGCTGTATTTCCTGGGGTCCCCCCCCCCATCCCTTATTGTAGCAATTTCATGATCGCTGATCACTGATGTGACTGGGGGTGGGAGGCTTATTGGAGACTGCTTATTTTGTGAAGAGGAGGTATGGGCAGTGATGACTGTGGTGGAGGCAGTATGAAGGGATATTTGTGCTTTTTTTTGTTGAAAAAAAAAAAAGAAAAGCCACTATGGGGAGAAGTGCATTTAATATTGACATTCTGTGGGATTCAGTGAGTTTCATTTTTCTGTTACAAAATAAAACCATGAGAGAAAGGGGAAAACGAAAATAAATTATGATAATAAAATTACTGTGTAGACAAAACTCTCCAGTCTCGGACGGAGTTCCGTGTGTGTGAGTGTGTGTGAGTGTGTGTGTGTGTGTGTGTGTGTGTGTGTGTGTGTGTGTGTGTGTGTGTGTGTGTGTGTGTGTGTGTGTGTGTGTGTGTGTGTGAGAGTGTGTGTGTGCGTGTGTGTGTGAGTGTGAGTGTGTGTGTGTGTGTGTATGGGAGAGTATTTAAGTTCTGTTTTCTGCGTTTGTTTCTCTGCTCAGTATATTTCCGTCACCGGACCAGGAGATGACTGCCACCCTGATCCCCGCCACTCACAACACAGGAGGGTCCCTCCCTGACCTCACCAACATCCAGTTCCCCCCCCCGCTACCCACCCCGCTGGACCCTGAGGACACTGCCGCCTGCCCCACCCTGAACGCCACGCCCACCCACCTGGGACTCACCTCCACCGGCCAAGGTAAACCCCTCACTCACCTGGGATTAGCCATGGTAGCTAAACCCCTCACTCACCGGGGATTAGCCATGCTAGCTAAACCCCTCACTCACCTGGGATTAGCCATGCTAGCTAAACCCCTCACTCGCCGGGGATTAGCCATGCTAGCTAAACCCCTCACTCGCCGGGGATTAGCCATGCTAGCTAAACCCCTCACTCGCCAGGGATTAGCCATGCTAGCTAAACCCCTCACTCATCTGGAATTAGCCATGCTAGCTAAACCCCTCACTCATCTGGAATTAGCCATGCTAGCTAAACCCCTCACTCATCTGGAATTAGCCATGCTAGCTAAACCCCTCACTCACCTGGGATTAGCCATGCTAGCTAAACCACTCACTCGCCGAGGATTAGCCATGCTAGCTAAACCCCTCACTCACCTGGGATTAGCCATGCTAGCTAAACCACTCACTCGCCGAGGATTAGCCATGCTAGCTAAACCCCTCACTCACCTGGAATTAGCCATGCTAGCTAAACCCCTCACTCACCTGGGATTAGCCATGCTAGCTAAACCCCTCACTCACCTGGGATTAGCCACCCTTGCAATAATAAGTTTAGCTATGCTAGCTAAACCCCTCACTCGCCGAGGATTGGCCATCCACTCACTCACTCTCTCTCTCTCTCTCTCTGCAGTGGTTAGGTGACAGGCTGTGTGGCCTGTGCATTTCCTGTGCATTTCCTGCGCTCTGTGTGTGTTTAACGTTCTTGGAGTTGGGTTCTGTCCCCATACAGGTGGTGGTTCGGCCCAGTCCAGAACGCCGGACGGAGTTCCGCTCTCCCTCGAGGGCGACGCCCACCGACACCCGCCCCTCCAACAGCTCTCCCCCACCCTCTCATCCCCCCTCACCATCACCCAGGTATCAAAGAGAGCGCATGTTTCAGAAGAGAGGGTGTTATTCAGAATTAATGGAATGATGGTCCTTGCAATAATAAGTTTACAGTTTATGATTTATGCATTCACACACTGGTGCTTTTAGCCAAAGTGTTTTACAAAATGGGCATTGAACAAGATGTGCACTGTCTGTAAGAATGAAACAAGAATAAATTGAATGAGAATCATCAATAATAAATAATTAAACAATTAAATACCGTAAAAATGTCATTTCTGCAAGGGGCTTTATCTTGTGTGTAATTTTTTTCCAAATTTGTGAAGTTTTGGAAATTTTCTTCTTATATGTTACTTTACATAAAGAGGCCATGAGACTTGGTGACTTCCTGTTTCCTGCTTCCTCAGGCCATTGCGATGGACACTATGACCCTGGAGCAGCAGCTGTCCCAGTACTCCTTCTACTGCCCGCCCACATCACAGGCCCAAGATCAGCCTGCATCTCAGCCGGCCAATCAGAGCGTTCAGCTGGCCAGGCTGGTCCAGGTCCCGCCCCTCTCCGCCACCACTTCCTCCTCGCCGTCCCCCTCAGCCAGTCAGACGCAGGCGACGGGCGGGGACGCAGACATCAGCTCAGTGAGTAACGCACCCCTCCCCCCACCCTGGAGTAAATAAGGGGTGAAAAGGTGTAAATCAATCTGAGGAAAAGGTTTCAGTTGGCCATAGAAAGTATTGGTCTGTGTGCAAAACAGCTTACTTGTCTACTATTGAGTATACAATGTGCATGCAACTTGCATACTCAGTAGTAGGGAAGCAAGCTTTTTTGGGACACAGCCGAGGTGTTTGGTTCGCTGGCTTCCATTTTGTTTTCAGGAACAAGCTGTGTGTGCTTGTGTAGGAGCGTGTGGAAAGAGTCGCTTAACTCTTGCTGTGTTTTTTTGTTTTAGCACACGTCCATATTAGCCAGTGTCTACGGGGACAGCTTCTATGAGCAGCAGCCGCTGTCGCGTCAGACCCAGCAGGTGAGACTCCCCTGCCCCTGAGCTGCAGTTTTAGGGCACACGGGCCCCGAGGGGCCCGAGCTCGGCCCAGTGTTTGAGCTGCTCTTCTGTGTGCCCGCTGTCCAGCTGGAACAGTTCGGCATGGTGGAGACCCCCGTCAGCTCCGGCGGCCTCTACACCCAGGGCTCCACCCTCAACTACACACAGGCGGCCATGATGGGGCTCACCGGGAGCCATGGAAACCTGCCGGACATCCAGCAGCTGGGATACAGTAACCACGGCAACATCCCTAACATCATCCTCACAGGTAGGGTACCAGGTGGGCTGTGCTAGGACAGCCATTGCATGCCCCGCCCCCCCATTCACCTGTAATGTAAACATTACCCATAGTCTGGTGTCTGTTAAGGCTCTGTTCCAGTGTGTGGATGGGCCCCATGGTCTGGTATCTGTTAAGGCTCTGTTCCAGTGTGTGGATGGGCCCCATGGTCTGGTATCTGTTTAGGATCTGTTCCAGTGTGTGGTTCTGAATCAGCACCATGGCCAGCAGCCCTGGCAGGGTAACTCCCCAGGGGGGGAGAGGTTGCAGTTAGAGGGATGTCCCTACCTGTCTCACACTTGTGATTTCTTCGGTCCTCAGAAACCCCTACTAGTCCACCCCACCCCTCAAACTCCCCTCAGATGTTGGTTGTTTACCCATCATGCACTGCACTGCTGCTTGTTTCAGTGTCGGGCGAGTCCCCGCCCAGCCTGTCGAAGGAGCTGAGTGGCTCTCTGTCGGCTGACGTCAGCTTCGACGCGGACTCCCAGTTCCCGCTGGACGAGCTGAAGATCGACCCCCTGACCCTGGACGGACTGCACATGCTCAACGACCCCGACATGGTTCTCACCGACGCCGCCACGGAGGACGCGTTCCGGATGGACAGGCTGTGACACGGGCCAGGCGGGGGGGGGGGGGGGGCTCCCCAAAAACACCCAGCTGCTACCCGCTCCCACATACCCCAGGATGTACAGTACCCCACCACCCCCCTCCCAAACGCCACCCCTGAACCACACGGACAGAACTGAGAACTCCCCAAGCTGTGCCACTTCTGAAAAAGAGAGAGAGAGAGAGCGAGAGAGAGAGAGGGGGATGAGAGGGATTTTAAAAATGAGGTGGGGGCACATGGTCACGTCCTGAGGAGTACCACCATCGCCCCCCCCCCCCCCCCCAGTTGCCGTCGGTCCCGTGATGGGGGGCAGCTGAGGAAGATTTCTGTTGTTCATACGTTGTTCAAACATTGTGCAGACGTTCCCAAAGAAAACCCTCGCTTTGGGCTGTTGGATTTATTTATTCTCTGGTCTTGGTTTTGCAACAGAAGCTCAGAGAACCGCATTATTAAGGACAGCTACTGGATGTCTGCACATGGACCATTTATTTCCTCCGCTCAGTGTTTCTGTTGCCATTTATTTCATTTTGTATCTCAGATTTATTTAGTTTTGGTTTATTTTATTATTTTTTTTTGGGGGGGGGGTGCTTTTTTCAAATGAGGTTTATTTTATAATTGCCATATTTTTTATTTTTTTAAATTCACCAAAAATTGTGAATATTTATAACAATGTGGATTCGTCTTTCTTTATTACTTTGATTTAAAGTGCATCTGACGATCTGGTGTTTTTGGTTCTGAGCCTTGTCTTTGTGTGGGGGGTGTATAAACTCTGTCTCGCCTTTCTTTACCTGAGATTTACGTTTCCCCTAATGTGTGTTGCACGTGCGTGGATTCATCGCTTGTGCATTCATTAAACACAGGCGCCCATACACGCCTGTCTGTAGGCCTGAAAAATGACTGAGATTGCTGGAGATGCGAATGGCATAACCTGTCATATATACCGAAACCCTCTCTGACGCCAATTTATAATGCCTGTAATGTAATGTAATAATGATAGGAAGGTTTTGTGGGTGGGGCTATCATAACTCGTCAGTGGATCACGGAATTCAATCATAGTGTTAAAAAAAAGTTCCAGTCACTGGCCAATCACTACCGTCGCAGTCAGTGATTGGCCAGGCGTGATGGCTACGCCCACTTTGGGATTCAGGAAACCTCTCGCGCATCACTCGGTATTTCTGAGGATCTCGCACAACTGGATAGTGGAGTCCTCCGCTATTGTGTGATTATTTTTAATTTCCATTGGTTAGATTTTACAAGTCCATCAAGAACACCTCCAGGAATGCTAGATCGCTATGGATGGCCGTGAAAAAGTAATGAATTTAAAGCAAATACCGAACTTTTCTGATGGCTGATTTCTCGAAAATTATGAGCGGTGGTGGAAGAAAAAAACCTGTAAAGGAAAAAAGAGCAACGTTTGTTTCGGTTTGTTACTGAAAAGCTGGCGGTTAGACTGAACGCGGACCTTCGCCGTGCCGATAGCTGCGGCGGATCTTGGCGCCTGGTCGCCGGTAACGGATGAGCTGAGAAGGCAAACACTAATCACTGTGATCGCCCAGTGTTGCCTTCACCTGAACGAGATGCCGTTTTTCAGAGCTGTTCCTGCTGTCTTTTTATCTATCTATATTTTTATTATAAATAATGGCCCATGTTCTTTCTGTGACGGTTTTTAAGGTTGTAGTAAATATTTATCTAAATTAATCTTTATTTGGGATATTTTTCTCTTGTGGCCAATTGAGAATGACTACAAGCCTGTATCTTAAAGAAATGAACGCACAACAAGTTTGTTTTCTACTGTAATATTGTAGCGTTTCAGTTTAGACGTCTTATTATTGGGTTTTGCTTACTAAGGATGAGCGGCTGATGTCTATGCAAAACCCTTTGACAGCTGAAACACACAAAAACCCAAAGGCTGTTTTGAAGCACTACTAGTAATTTTTTTTTTTTTTTTTTTGCAAAAAGGATTTATTTATTTGTTACTGTGCCATTCATTCAAACATGTTAGCACTTTCTTTTGTAAACACGTTTTTGCTTGTTTTTGTTTGTTTGTTTTTGGGTTATTTTGCATACAGTATTCATCCCAGATACACATTTGAATGCGTAGTATATCCTGTACATTCGCACCGATGGAAAATAAAAATGGCTGTGAATGAATATTATTAGATTTGCCGCTGTTCAGTAAGCGCAGCACCGGGGCAGGGAGCACGTGTGTGTTCTGCGCTATGATGCTTCTTTTGGTTTTCATTGCAGTTTTGTTGCGCAGGTAACAGAGATTGTATCGTACTGTATTGCCTCGCTAACAGGATTATACGCAAACCACGTACGTTAGCTCGGGAATAACGACGGGAATCGTGTTGGACCAAAACATTTCTGCCACAAAGTTTTTTTGTTGTTGTTTTTTCCCATTTGATACATTTGGGAGGAAGGAAAGGGGGCTTGTCTCATGGTGATGACTTGTAAACTGTAATCAGTGGTTCTTTCGCACTGTGATTCTTTCGTTCTGTCCTGTTCTAATCTGTAACGTCATGTTTCAGTCCTGAAAGAATTCTTCAGACGGTCTGCCAGAGCTTGCTGTGCTTAACAGCCCTGATTGGAGTTTGGATTATTTTTGGACTTGTTTCCTCAGTGTGTCTTGCTGTAGAGCGGTAATGTCTCTGTGTAAATGCCATCGTCGTCTTTTTCCCGTTGTACCCTTTATTTGCTTCGCACTTGCAACTTTTGTGGACTTTCTGGCATTGAAATGTTTAACCCTCGTGAGCGACTGTTATGTGTATTGAGCCTATTTTTCCAAGCGTTTAGTCAGACCTGCCTTCTACTCTTAAAACGGAAATGTATATTTTTAAAGAAAATTTGTCTGTGTGTTTTTTTATGTGCAACAGAGGTCATTTTTAATCAGCGTATGTTTCATTTTTGTGTCCAGTACTTTATGAAACTCTGCCGTCGGTTTTGTCTGAATTATGAACTGTCACTCTGTTCTGATGTGTCACTGGTCTAACATGCAAGCTGATTGGCCAGGTGAGCAACTGCTTTTGGGGATTTTTGCAGGTTCACTTGTCCGTGACTAGCCTCTGGCATTGCTTTTTCCTGCCCAGTACTTTTGAACTTCAGTACCTCTGAGGAAGAAGATGGGCTGGTTGATTTGCTGCAGATCTGTTTTTTGGTATTAAGATGATGTGATGTGAGACGAAGTTACCCGCAGACTCGTGACTTCTGTACTTTCATTTGGAAATAAAACGCGCAAAAAAGTTCTAAAAGCAGGGAACCTCCGCTTACATCCGCATTTTAACTGAAAAAGAACTGTTGCAATACGTTCTGAAGCCGCGCCGCTCGAACAAAGACGCATGAGAAACGCACGCAGAGGGAAAAAGGATTTCGTGTTGAACGTTACCTGATCCGTACGCGTTTGGGATTATATGGGTGCGTCCCATTACTTTTCACTCCCCACCGCCTTTCTTCCACTCTCCCACTACCACTCGTCTCCTACACGGAAGTATGTGGAGGAAAGGAGACCAGTTTGAAGTCGCTTCGCCAGTACAGTTCTGTGCGCTTCACTCGTCTCCTCCGATATTGGGACACTTTAGGGAGGGAGGACACAAAGATCGCTTTCCAGTGCACGGAAGAAGACTAGGTGGTAGTGGAGAAAAGGAGGATACCGTTTTCGAGTGCTGGGACGCAACACTTCTCAACAGTTATTTTTTCTTCTGCTGTCATCTATCCTCCACTCATCCAGCAAGCCAATCGTTTTGCTGACTGTAGTGATGTCACTGTAACCGTGGGACTGTGGAACGCTTTGCTTTGAAACTGAGCTACAGCCGAACACACGCGGATTGTCCTTTCTTACTTTCAAATAACTTTTTAATAACTGAACTGGTTTTCCTCTGGCGTTCGATGTGCATTTGTGGAGCACGTGCTCCGAGGTACAGAGGTGGAGTTGTACCTCGGAGCGCGTGCTCCACACTCCTGTTCTGGAGTTCAGGCGAGTTCAGATGGGGAGTTTCTCCTGTACAGGAAGATTTTTTTTTCTGTGCTCAGTGAATCGTTTTCGCACTCGATGCTCAGTTCATTCTCGAGCTGGACAAACGGCACGAGCCGTCAGCCTGCTTCTCTAAGCCCCTCTCTTGTGGTTTATTTCCTTTCGAAATCTCACTTTTTAAATGCTTGTGCACGTGAAAAGTACACTCGATATGCACATACAATATACTGTCAATATGCACATAGATACATACAAACCAACATAGATGCAATCATATGCAACTGGCTGCGCTGGTTAAAAAAGAAAGAAAAAAAGAGAGAGCTTGCTGTCTAGTCGCTTTGCTTGGGTCTGCTGTGTTTTTTTTTTTTTTTTTTTTTTTTTTTTTTTTTATGTCAGGAGCATATTCTGCATGTATTTTGTATGTTTCTTTCTGTATTTGTTTTTTTATAAAGCAAGATGTAATGTATAACATGTTATTGGTTTAACATTCTTTTAAAATACGGAGTGCAGTTTGTGTTCGGCAGGTAGCAAAATGGTTCCTGTCCCGTCATTAATGCATCCTACTGGTCTCGCTTGTGCTCAACTCCTATCTAAATTCGCAGACACATGGTGTTTTTAAAAGGTTTTGGGGTCTGCATATATGTGTATTATGAATATATTATTAATATATAATATGTAATTTTTCAAGTGTCCCTTATCTTAGTTACAAATCTCCTTTGCAAAATAGTCGGCATTTTATATCCCCCCTACGTTTAGCACAACTACTGAAAAACTATGGAACTGATTTTCTTTAGACTTCTTTTCCTTTATTTTCTTACTTTTTATAGTTTAAATAATGTTATTTCTTTTGTTTCTGGGATGTAATGTAAGACATTATTTAATGTCTGCATTGTTAGGTTGCTCTCCGAGGTATACTGTATAAACTGCTATCTGTAAAACAACAGCTGAAAATAATTCAGCTTGTACACATCAGCTCTGGCTTTAGAGGACTGAATCAGTTTTGAGACGCACGTTATTTAAAGATGGGTCACTTCTTTAACTCATTTTTGTGTTTGCAGAGATGATGAAATCAAGAGGACAGTTTTAACAAAGGAAGACATGTTTTCCTGTACTTAAATGTGACCAAGAATTTATGCAATGATGCGGGGAAATACTACTCAAGTATGTTAGTGTATGTTTCAGCAATCGTTTTACTTATGTTGTTGTGTCTTTTATGTCATAGTTTTAAAAATAAACATATATGTAGAAAGATATTAAAACAATATAGGCTCATTTAATTTTTTTATGCTGTAAAAATGGCTATTTCAGTTGATAATTGCAAGACCTCCATAGAACTAGTTTTTTCTCTGTATTAAAAAAAAAAAAAAAAATAAAAAAAAAACAGGAGAGGGGTCTCACAAAATTCAAGTTTCATAAAATAACACCCTCTTTAGCGATAACGTGGATGTGCAACATGAACAGACTGATCAGTTTGGACCAAAAGAATATTGTTAAGAAGATCTAGCAATTTGCCTCAAAACCACCCTGCAAGAGCACTTTTCCCTGGACATTAGCAGTACGCTAATTGCGACTGCTAATGTCCACAAAAATATATAGTCAAAATTCTTCCCTCACACATTTTCTCAAAACTGCACTTAGGTTTTTTTTTTTTTTTAATATCTTAAATCATTCTGTCAATATTGACACATGTTAGCAGTTTAAATTTAGCATTCTCATGTCATGGAATTATTATGTGAGAATGTTTGAGAGAGGAGTTTGAGTTTGTGTCATGTGTGGAGTACTTACAGAGTTCTGTTGAACCTCTTGAAGAGTAGGTATTTTGGAATGTTCTTTTTCTCTTCTCAATATTCTAAGTCAGTATTCTAGAACTCCACTGCTATCAATTATCAGCAGTGGTTGTCACATCATCAGTAGAATGTTCAGTTAAGAACATTCTAATCACATATTTGTGATCTCACACTTGGAGTTTGGGGGCTTGCCTTCAAGTCAAGCCAAAGTCTAAACTGACTAAAGTCTAAATTTGAAGTTGACACTAGAGATTTCAAAATTCCGTAAGTCAAGACAGCCAAACTTTTGTTTCTGGTCCTGTTTTAGTCCCCTCCTCGTCAGATAAATGTAAACTGCATGTTCTGTCCTTCAGCTGAGTTTACCTGACCCCCTGCAGAGAAACAGAGCTGATCAAGATCTGTTTACATGGGGAGCAAGAGAAGTGCCTTGTGCAGTGCTACAGTGCTCCTCAAACATTGCTCCATTGAAGAAATCAGCGTCTGATTTTAGCTAGTGACTGTATCAGGATGTGTGTTGAGAAACTCTGCCAAACTGATGGAAATGAACCAGAGGAAAGAATGGCTGGTGTAACTGGTGAATAAGAAAAACATCGGAGTCTGTGCTTTGAGCACCACGCCTGCCTGACCTGTTTGCACAACGGCAGCTGAACAGCATGACGGCTTTATTTACGTGTGAAAACAGTGAAATGTTGCACTCCACTGTCTGAATGCTGCATCTCCAAGCCAACACTACAGTACATATTTCTGCTCATTAAATATGCAAACGGTAAAATTCAACAGCTTGCCTCAGCAGTCACGGGTACCTCTGTTGAGCCGGCCCTTTAAAAAAAAAAAAAAATGAAGAAGAAAAAGCGGATCAAATCTGGTCTTATTCATTGTGCTTTTATATTTAAAAAATGCAAGGTGGACCAACTGTATGTGCTGATACCTGAGAGCTGAAAATGATACCTGGTGTGAAGTCTTCTGCCTTTGTATCTTTGCATTACTCTTTGTAAATGAAATGTAATTTAAAATAATAATAATAATAATAATAATAATAATAATAATAAAAGAAAAACAAACAAAATGCAGTTTCATTTTTTTAAACCAATTTTTGTTTTCATGGGTGTCCAGCAGAGGGCGATGTATCTCAATAGTTTGCAGCGCTTCAATCGAGAACAAAGCGCTTGCACTACGAGTAGGCAATTTCTTATCATTACGTGCATACTTGAGGGTTATTTATTTAAGGATATAGAAACTGTATGAGATATTGCGCATCAAATGTTACCTTTAAAAAAATAATTGTTTGGCTTTAGAAAACCCATACGCATATGTTACGCATATGTTACTGGGCTTGCTAGCATACATTCACCCTCAACCCTCGTGAGTATGTTGGATTCGAGCGAGACTACCCTGGTCTGCTGCTCCTCGTTTCGGAACTCGTCGGAAACCTGTCATTTGTAGGGGCAGCTCCGGGCTACGCTCTTGAGTCCCTCGTCACAGACGGGGCACGATGTGTTTAGGTCAGATTAGGGCTCGGGTAGGAAGGTATAAAACAGATGTGGTCAGGTATGAGGATTTGGTGCTTGGATAATCTTGGTCTCTTCTTCATCAAAATTTAGTATAATAACTTTATTGATTGATCATTTAAAATGTAGAAACAAACGTAAGAAGAGTACATTCTAATAATAATATTAATATAATAATAATAATAATTATTATTATAAATAACCGCCAATGAGTAGTAAGGCTAGATCAATTGGCTGAATTCAATACTTAAGTAAAAGAGAGAGGGGAGGTGCTGTACGGGCTATCTCGTTTGATCTGCTTTTATAGTATTGGAGTTGGCTATCTGACCATGCGCTAAACTGACAGGTGGGTTACGTATTTGCGTCGGAAGTTACGTCCTGGCGCATCACGTTCTGTAATTCCCACTATGCACCGCGTGAGCATTTTGGTCCAGTTTATTTCAGGGAGCTGTTGAGTTTGGTGAGCACCGGAGAAACACTGAAACAAGCGCAATCCGAGCTCCATCTTCCGGGTGATATACACTTAAAAACAAACAAGCAATAAAAGCACTGTAGAAAACATGAGGCTTCAGTTCCTAGCACATCTCCCGAAAGGACTGTGAGTGTCTACAAGTCACCCACCCGTCTCTACGGAGGATTCCCCCCTCCCCCGCCCGCCGATCCGCACCGACCAGGCAATGACAGCGGCCTCGGCAACCCCGCAGCAGATGAGAGACCGGCTGCTGCAGGCCATCGATAGCCAGAGCAATGTGAGTAGCTCATGGCCCTGCCTCTGCTAACATCAGCCGCCAGCATCTCCGCTTCCTGTAGCTAACGTTAGCTTGGCTATGTCGATCGCTGTGTTGGCTACACAGGCAACTCCATAACAAACCAGCTAGCGCTAGCTACCTCCCAATGGTGATACTGGTGGTTGGCTAGCGTGCTAGCAGGCACCAGTGGCTTGTAAGCTACCAAGCCAGCTGACTGAAAGACTAACGTTACGTTAGCTTGGTAACAAATACATGGTCTTTAATACAATTCAGCTGAAGTTACAAACCCACACTAACAGAGCTGACTCCTGATTTTATTGTAGCGCCTGATACTACAGCATGGCAGTTGGGTTGCTGGTCAGGTTTCTTGATCATGTAGCCCGAAAACTTGGGTTAATAACGTCACGAAACTAATGCTGTTGGCTATCTATAGATAGCTAGCCAGCTATAAGCTTTTGACAGTTTATGGCCTGTACAAGTTGCATATTTGTTGCCCGGTGTGTTTGCTAATTTGTGAAGGCACTTTGTTGTTGGGTAACCCGCAGCAACAAAGTACATTTGGCCTTGTTGACAAAACTTACCGCCTGAAAATGTGAATCTGATATTTCTCGTTTGCTGGCGTACACAGCATGAATATGAAGCCAGCTAAGCTAACGGTGACTGTTAACTTGGTTTGCTTCGAGGTCGTTCTCCTGGGGACGTGCCGCATGTGGGTTTTCAAGTTTGCTCAAGTCGACTTGGACACTCGAATGTTGAAGTTAGCTTCGTTATAATAACGTTGCCATTGGCTACATGCATTACTGGATGCATCAACTATATAGATGGCTGGCTCTAGCTTCCTGTTAACGAGCAGTTAAACTAAGTTACCAACTAGGTAGCATCACTAACACCGAGTCGTACCGTAGAAATGGGTTACGCTAGCTGGAATCCACTGTGTGGATTGTAGGTAGTTTGGCAGAGTTTTAAAATGCGCACATACCTGTCTGGTTAACTGTGTACAGTGTGGAATTAATTGTATAGCTAGCCGGCTAGCTAACTTTAAGTTATACTTGTCTAACGCCTCTGTCACAGGACCATGGTTAGCTAGCCAACAGTTACTCGCTAGTTGAGTGGTTTGTTTAAACGTGGCTAAATAATAATGCAATAGTTTACTGCCTTCCTAGCGAACCAGAAATTAAGTTGACGGCTGCAATATTTCACTACGTTTTTAGGTAACTAAACATGATACGTTAGCTTTTATTACTACAGTGTTTGCCATCCAGTTTCATTTAGCTAGCTAGCCGACTACTGTTCGGTAGCTAACTTTGTTGGCGTCGCTGACTCACACGCTAAGTTTACATTATCCAAATTCCTTGGCGACAAGCTGTTGGCGTTAGCTAAAAAATTTGAGCAGAAATATTAATATATTCTTTAAACTTATTACGAGTTGCTATCCGAGCCCCATACTGCCCAGCGAAGACATTATGTGCCATGGCCTGGTTTGACAAAGGTATCCGTTAGCTAGCTAGCTCGGTTTGCTTTTTGGTCTTGTACGGCCTAGCTAGTCTAGATGTTGAACTTTTTGTTTTGTTTTCGCAGCTTTCGGCTATCGGAGAAGTAATACATTTCTTCGTTGGGTCGTTTTAATGGTTAAATCTTCCTGTTTTCGAGAGCAAGAGGGTTAGCAGCACACGTGAATTAAGACGCCAGGCTCGTGGCTAATGTAGGCTGAGGTCGCAAACCTTAGCCAGCTAGCCATCTTACTAACTTTATATATATGCTGGCGTGTAACAGGTTTTTTTTTTTTTTAACCCGTTGCTCATCTTAACTTACTTGGTAGCTCATTTTGATTGTATGTGTGGTGTGGCGACGGAATGTTTGCCAAGACAGCGAGACATTTCTCTGTCAAATGATGTCAGCTAGTTAATGATTGCGTTGAAAAAAAAACTTTTTTTAGCCAACGAGCCTCTGTGTTGTCTAGGCGATTCGGCCCTCCCTCCCTGGCTAGCTGTGTATGACATTACTGTAATTCTGAGACTTCAGAATTGATCTCCCGGTGGTATCACAAAGTACCAGGCTTGCAAAAATAAATATTTACACTGGCCAATAAACGGCTATAGTTTTTGTATAAGGTAACACAGACGACCAGTTGGCAGTTGTAGCCAAAAAATGGCTTATTGACACAGAAATCGGCCCACTGACCTCGCCGTGGGGCTCCATAACGAGCAATCTCTCGTTGTACTAGAATGGTTAACGTGGGGAGTTAAGTTTTGTTTTGCGAATTGTCTGCTGCAACAAGTTGGTGCGTTGAGAGCTGGAGTCTCTCTTCTTCCCGTCTTCGTCAAAGTCGAATTCAGAGTCGATTTCAGAGCTTGGCCACCTGTACGATTTCACAGATTTTCGCTGGTCTCCCACCGAAGTGATCTGGCTGGTTATGCTATGTCAATGGTGCTTATGAAGCCACAGGTCTAAGGGCCCAGTTTTTAATTAAAAAAAAAAACAAAAAAAAAACTGCTGCCTTCAGGACTTCAAATGGAAGGCTACATTTGAAAGGACATTCTGTTGATACAGCCTTGAGACATCTAGGGAGTTTAGGGTTACTTATCTCCAGGCCATTCTTGTGGTACAGCTGCTCAGCTAAAGAAATAAGACTACCCTTGGTTGTCTTTACCTTTCCGAACATAAGAAGTGTCCCGACACTCGTCAGTGTATTTATTTCCGGTATGAAGCATACTGGGGCAAACTAATCAACTTGATGGCGCGAAAGTAAACAGTTCACATTGCCTAGTGAAATTTTTTGCATTTTGCATTGTCAACTTTTTAACTACATCTACTTAAATTGCTACAGTTAGATTGTGATACAAATACAAATGTTCTTTTAAGCAGGGTGGACATATATACGTTTTGGGGTCACTCAAATGATAGTGTGGTTAAAAAAAACAAGTATAAGCTGTTCTTCTTAGATAACTCAGTTGAATGCCATAGCCTTGCTGTAGATATACCATGTCCTCCCTTGTGTTCCAGTTTAATGAATGGTGAGTCGTTGCTGTAGAAGTGTGTTGGTTTAATAAGGAAAGCCCTGTAGTGAACCAGTCTCCTCTCAGTAACCTCAGCTGAGGCTGAGCCCCTCTCTTATCATTGCACTTATTTCCTGCTTGATTGACACATGCATTTCCCCTGGAGAGCGCGGTCACAGAGCTAGCCCTGCATTCAGCGCAGAACTGTTAGCGCTTTTCATTAGCGTCATCAAATGGAATGCATGGCTTTCAACTGCAGACACGATACATATTTTAGCGCAGTGTTTCCTAGCCCTGTTCGTAGAGATCTGGCATCCTGTAGGTGTTCATTTGAACCCTAGTTTGGCACACCTCATTCTACTTGTTAGCAGCTGAACGAGGTCTCTAACTGTAGAACGACACGTGCTTTGTTAGGGTTGGAATAATAAGTTGTGTATAGTATCCGTGTATAGTTGTACACATCACCAATGAAGAGGGAAATTATAGTGTTAATCCTGTGTCTGGGGTTAAAGTATAACATGACTAAGTATAACTATAAGGTCATTGGTGGATTTGGGTGAATTAATACCTGGAAGAACTGGCCAGCTCCCCTCTGCATCCCAACCACCTCTGTTGGCTGGACCACAGCAGTGTGGGATCTGTGCTCAGAGTTGTGTGTCTCTTGCACAATCACGTGTTGCCCTTGGAAACCCTCTCACCGGAAATAGTCGTGAAGGTGTGCCTTGTAAACATCACAGCAGCCGCACACACAGGGATGTCACTCCGCTGGCTACCGGTCACTGCCAGCATCAGGTTCAAAGTCCTGACCCTCGCCTACACTGCAGCCAACAGGACAGCCCCCGCCCACATACAGGAGATGATTCAATCCTACATGCCAGCTTGACCACTCCGCTCTGTGGCAGCAGGGCGACTTGCACCCCCTGCCGTCAATGGTTAAATGGTTCTCGCTCGTCCCTACCACGGAGCTCCTCCACCCTGGCTCCCCAGTGGTGGAACGAACTCCCTGTTCCTCTACGAACCACTCCCTCATTGCCCATCTTCTGCCGTGGTCTGAAGACACATCTCTTCAGACTATACCTGGACTAACTATAACCACTCTGCAGGGCACTCCCAATCTAGGATAACTCTTATCACTTCTATCTTTTCACTTTGTTTCTGCAACACTTTTCTTTTACACATGTACCTCTTGTACCACTTTCACAGTACATGTACCTCCATCCAGCACATATATTAAACTTGTATCGTTATCTTGATGTTGTAGCTTGTCATGCCTCCTAGTTTGACTTAGCATAGGTTAGGACAGAGTAATGCTTACTGTCTGCCAAATAAATGTAATGTTGCATGCAGGGATGTTACACACAGGGATGGTACACACAAGGATTTTACATGCGGGGATGTTACACATGAGGATGTTACACACAGGGATGTTACACACGAGGATGTTACACAGGGATGTTACACACGAGTATGTTACACACGGATGTTACACATGAGGATGTTACACACAGGGATGTTACACATAAGGAAGTTACACACAGGGATGTTACACACAGGGATGTTGCACACGAGGATGTTACACACAGGGATGTTACACGAGGATGTTACACACGGATGTTACACGCTCGCCGCTTGCCTGACTCCTGGTTTTACTCCGGGTGTTGGTGGTCGCAGTTTGTTTATCCATGCCCTCCTTCCCCCCTTCGCGGGTGTCCCGCGACCCTGCCCCCTTCATCACGGAGGTATCAGGCATGCGTGTGTGTGTGTGTGTGTGTGTGTGTGCGCATGCGCGTGCGTGCGCTTGTGTGTGTGTGTGCGTGCCTGCGTGTGTGTGTGCGAGCGCTTGTGCGTGCGTGCGTGTGCGTGCGTGCATGCGTGTGTGTGTGCACCTGCTTCCAGGTCTGCAGGATCTCCAGCTTTATTCCCGCGACTGCTCGCTGCGATTTCCAAGTTGTCTGCCTGGGGCGAAATAGCGAACATCTTTGTTCCGATTGGTCGAGAGGTGTCGTCATGCGTACCTTGGGTAAACAGGTGACTGTAGGTGACGTGTGATGCTCACGCAGAGGAATTCCCCCTAGTGCTTGGTCAGGAAGGCACACGCCGGCTTCGCTGTCTGATGCGTGACTCATGATGCTCACAGACAGAGTGGTTTTGCGGGTGAGGTTTCCTCCGAGCTTCCTGATGCAGTACGCACTGTGACACCCCTACCCACCTACTCTCTTCACAGCGGTGGCAATATTCTAGTGCTTTTAACCGCGGCCAGACCGGTGCCTGCTGCAGTGCTGAGGCCGGGCGCTGGGCCACGGGCAGTGTGAGGTGGAGACTGGCGTTGTTTTACTTGGAAATGAAAGCCTTGCTTAGACCCCGTGCCTTCCAGCGCAGAGCAATCGCGTGCAGTTTCCCGGGCAGCGCACTTGAATGAGCCAGTTCCACAGATGGCTGTTTTAAAGGGGTTTTCCAGTCGTCATGAAGAGTGGTATTGGGCAGCACGTGCGGGGGTGTGTGTGCTTGCCTACACCTGTTACACTGTCCTTGAGTGAGGTACTCACACAAGCACACACGCTCTTTCTCTCAAAAACACACACACACACACATACAAACACACACTCTGCTTGATTATATGACTAATAATGCCATTTGTTTGTTTGTTTTACCTCCAGCAGATCCGCAACATGGTTGCGGTACTGGAAGTGATTTCCTATCTGGAGCGATACCCCATCACCAAAGAAGCCCTGGAGGTGAGCTCTGATGCTAACAGGCCGCTCTGATGCTAACGGGCCGCTCTGTGCGCTCTGTTGCTAACGGGCTGGTCTGTGTGCTCTGATGCTAACAGGCCACTCTGTGCGCTCTGATGCTAACGGGCCGCTCTGTGCGCTCTGATGCTAACAGGCCGCTCTGTGCGCTCTGATGCTAACAGGCCGCTCTGTGCGCTCTGATGCTAACAGGCCGCTTTTTGCGCTCTGATGCTAACAGGCTGCTCTGATGCTAACAGGCCGCTCTGTGCGCTCTGATGCTAACGGGCTGGTCTGTGAGCTCTGATGCTAACAGGCTGCTCTGTGCGCTTTGATGCTAACAGGCTGCTCTGTGCGCTCTGATGCTAACAGGCCGCTCTGTGCGCTCTGATGCTAACGGGCTGGTCTGTGAGCTCTGATGCTAACAGGCCGCTCTGTGCACTCTGATGCTAACGGGCTGGTCTGTGAGCTCTGATGCTAACAGGCCGCTCTGTGCGCTCTGATGCTAACAGGCCGCTCTGATGCGAAAGGGCAGGGTCTGTGCGCTCTGATGCTAACGGGCTGCTCTGTGTGCTCTGATCTCGATCACCGGCTTCCTGTTCCTCTCGTTTCAGGAAACTCGACTGGGTAAGCTGATCAATGACGTGAGGAAGAAGACGAAGGACGAAGACCTTGCCAAACGTGCCAAGAAACTCCTGCGGAACTGGCAGAAACTTATCGAGCCGGGCCAGGCAGAGGCTCCGCCCAGAGGGGCGGGGCCGGGAACGCCGGGCTCGGCCAATGGCGGCGCTCACCCGTGTCGGGCGGACGCCACGCCCCCCAGGCTGTTGCCGGCGGCGAGGCCTGCCCCCGAGCTGAAAGGCCGAAACGACTTCCACAACACGTACTCCCCCAAGGCCGAGAAGGCGTCGGGCCGCAAGCGCAAGGGCGACGCCCACCACAGCCCCGCCCCTCCCGCCGCCAAGATCGCCAAGGCGACGGCGGCGTACGAGCGGGTGTGCAACTCCACGCCGCCGCCCACCAACGGCGTCGGGGGCAGCCCCGAGTCCCTCCCCGCCCTGGGTGAGGCCGACGCCCAGCGGGCGGAGCCTCAGGAGAGCGAGAAGCACGGCAGGATCCCCGTGAACGCGGTGCGACCGTGTCCCAGCTCCCCCCCCGCTGCCGGCCCGACCCCCCAGCGCCCCCCCGCTGCCGGCCCGACCCCCCAGCTCCCCCCCGCTGCCCACCCAGCTCCCCAGCGCCCCCCTGCTGCTGGCCCGGCCCCCCAGCGCCTCCGCGCTGCTCAAAGCCGCTGTCATGCAGCAGCACGCCAAGCCCTGCAGCCCCCGCCCGCCCCCCTGCCCCGCCCCCTCGCCCCTGTCACCGCCTCTAGCGTCCCCGCTCCCCGACTCCTCTCTGCTCCGGTGGGCGGAGCCTCACCCCCCACAGACTCCGCCCCTGGCTCCGCCCCTGCAGGAGGGCTCCCCGACCCCGCCCCGGCCGGCCCCGGAGTGGGGCGGGGCGGCAGAGGCGGGGGGGCAGATCGGCAGGGTGGAGAGCGACGGGGGCGGGGCCTCGGGCTCGGAGAGGGGCGGGAAGAGGCGCAAGAAGAAGTACCGGCCGCGGGACTACACGGTGAACCTGGGGGGCCAGGCGGCGGAGGAGCGGGCCAAGCCCGTGCGCTTGAAAGAGCGGCGGCTGACCTTCGACCCCACCACGGGGCAGATCAAGTCGCTCACGCACAAGGAGTCCTGCCCCGGGGAGGAGCCCCTGGGCTCGGCCCCGCCCGAATCCCTGCGGACAGCACCCCCGGCGCAGCCCTCGCACCCCCCCGCCGCCGGTCCCCCCCTCCCCAACCCCCTCCAGCAGACCAACTGGAAGGAACTTTCCAGAAACGAGATCATCCAGTTCTACCTGAACCTGCAGAGCAACGTGCTGACATCGTCGGGGGCCCAGACGCCCGGGGCCCACTTCTTCATGACCGAGTACCTGCAGCGGGAGGAGCGCCATGGCAGGGAGGCCCGCAAGACGCACGTGCTGGTGCCCACCGCGCCGGACGCGGGCGTGCCCGGGGTCACTCGCGAGGTCACCCCCGACGACGTGCGCAGGGTCGGCGCCCAGCACTGGCCCGGGGTCAACGGTTGCCATGACACCAAGGACAACTGGTACGACTGGACGCAGTGCATATCCTTAGACCCCCACGGGGACGAGAGCCAGCTGCACATCCTGCCGTACGTATGCCTAGACTGACCCCGCCCCCTCGGCCGGACGTTTTCTCTCGTGCAAAAAGGAAACAAAAGGGGGAGGAGCTATCGGGGAGAGGAGGGGGTGGGCGGCGGCTTACGCTCACCCCACCCCCGTCGTTCAAGCCAATGAGGGGGGACGGTGGTCCCTCTCCTCCCGATAGCGGGTGACCTTTTCCCGCGCACCCACCAGGGGTCAGCGCAGGCAACGCTGGGCAGCCCGTCTGAAGGGGGCTCACTCCCAACCAGGAAGTGCCAACAAGGGCTTAAGACCGGGGTCGACGGGAGGGCAGCGGCAACCCGCACGACCGCAGTCATGGCAACGTGTGTCTGCGCAAGGGGTCAAAGGTTAAAGGACAGGGTAAGGGTTCGAGTGTGTCCGACTCGGGAAGCTGTGGATCCTGTGTGGAAGTTACGTGCAGCTTCGCACGGCAGGCAAAAACACGAGCGAACGAAAGAATAAACGAAAGTTCCTTCTCATGTATGCAGCATCTTATTTATTTGACCTTTATTTTCCATTACCCCTCTTTGTTTTGGAAATTGACAAAAAAAATTGATATGTGCAAAAAAAAACAAAACAAAAAAAAGAGCTGTAGAGCTGTTGTGTTTGCATCACTCTTTCTGTTTGGCCTGTTCTGCGGTGAAGAAAAAAGACGACAGGAAAGGCCTCCAGGGTTTGCACGTTTTTTCTCACAATAATCGGGTTGGCTAGTGTGGTAGCAACCAACATTCCATTACCCTCATCCCCCCCACCCTACCTCACCCTACCCCACCACCCCTGACCTTTCCACCCCTCATGTGATGTCATCCTCATGCATCGCCACACCCAGTCCTTTTTGCTCTGCAGAAAAGATATATTTTTAAAATGTGTTCTCAATGCAAAAACGAGAAAAAAAAAGGAAAAACGAAAAGATGTATTTTTTTTTTTTAAATCTGCTTTTTTCTCATTTTTTTTGATTTGATTAAAAGTATGAGAAATATTCTTTTGATTTACAGTTTTCATCCCCCCCCCCCCCCCCCCCCCCCCCCAGGAAGTGCAGGAAACGCTAGTGAAAAGGTTTTGAAAAGGTAGCTGAACGGAGGGTGTTACTACATTGCAATTTTTGTACTGTGAGGAAACGACATTAAAAGCGATATGTTTGTATGCTGGAACTATACTTGTTACCATTCCTTTAGATATTGTTTGCCTTACGGGAATCCATCACAACAGTTTTTTGCAAAAATTTACGAGCCTTAGTGAATGTACAGGTATTGGGCTTCTGCGTACAGTCAGACGTGGGAGGGAACAACTTTGCTAATTGGTCCTTTTACATGGACACGTGATATAAATGTGTAAATAAAAAATGAAAGAAACCTGCACGTGTTATGTATTTCAATATGCACACGCATAGGCACATACACACCCGTAAGGCACAGCAGCAGGTGTCTGGGGGACTGGCTTTGGTGAAGTGTTCTCTGGGCTTTTTCATCGGCTTGGCTTAAAGCGTGTGGGCGACTGCAGACAGTCCTGTTCATAACATTTCAGCCAGTCTCGCTCTTGACCAGAAAGGGGGGTTGCCTGCTTTTTCCTCATCTGAATGATGCGTGTTTGCGCCACCTCCCCTGATTGGTCGAAGACCCAAAATGTGAAAATCTGCTCGAAGTTGAACATGAAGCCTTTTTGTTGTGCACCAACTCTTACAAATGGTGCTGTTGTATGCCACTGACATACAACAGTGTGTGCATACCTGTAAAATATATGTGAAAGTGGGACGTGGCAATTATGCTTTGTAATGGTATGCATTTAAAATTTTTTTTTTTTTTTTGTAGGCCGACACACTGCCATGCCATGATATTTTGCTAATTAACATGCAAATGTTATTCTTAGTGGAATGCAAAGCTATTTCAGACATAATGTCTCTTAAGGGGGGGGGGGGGGGGGGGGGGGGTGGTCCCAGATCCAGCATACACAGGGGGGGGGGGGAGGGGGCTCCCAGCACCGAGTTTTCGGACCACTGCCCCAGAACCCTGGCGCTGGACACAACCAAGAGGTAGGCTGGAGGGTCGGGAGCAGCAGTGCAGTCAGATGACTGAAGTACTGTAAACACTAACATCAGCGATGCTGAAAAAAAAATGACCAGGGGCCTACAGGCAGCCTTTCATCAGCAGCTGTATGCAGCAGTGACTGTGTGTGTGTTTGCATTTGTGACTGTGTGTGTGTCCGTGTGTTTGAGAGAGAGATAGAGACAGAGCTGGGGGCTGGTGTGGTGTGGATGTATGTGTATGTGTTCATGCAGCACAAATTTCTGTGCATGTGAGCGAGTGTGTGTTCACACTTATTTGGAGGAGTAACATCGAGTCAACTGTACCCTCAAAAATAATCAGACATTCAAAGCAGTGTCATTTTGTGTAGAGGAAGTCAAAATCGTGTTTGTAAGCAGTTCTCGTGAAATGCAGAAAAGTCATTACGTATCAAGCCGATTAAACAAAGTTAGGCATGCTTTTTGAGCAGTTACAGAGGGTCCAGGGTTTCCAGGACCCCAAACAGAAAATACAGATTAAAACACTTTAAATTGGTATGTTACTAAGTCAAGTGTAGGTTTTCATATAGCCTAACGGTGCACGTGGACCGTTGGTAGTTTTGCTTGTTTCCAGTTGGACCGCACAGGGCGATGAACTGCGAGCGCTTTAAATGAAGGAAGTGACGCGCGAAGAAAGTGGTCTATCGCCTGGCTGATATACGTGCACCCGCTCCACGTCTCCCCGCTGCCGGTGACTCTGCTTTGGAAGATGGCTGCGGTGGAGCGTCCGCAAGCCACGGAGGGAGCCCGGATTGCGCTGTTGTGTGTCTGTTGGTATACTGTCAGCTCAGGGGGTAACGTCATCAACAAAATAATACTGAACGGATTCCCCTATCCGGTCACAGTGTCTCTCTTTCACATATTTTCTATTGTTGTATTCCTTCCGCCGTTATTACGTGCTTGGGGAGTTCCCAAAACTGAACTGTCTGGGAGATACTACCGATGGTATATTCTCCCTTTAGCTTTTGGAAAATACTTCGCGTCTGTGTCGGCTCACTTCAGTATATGGAAGGTACCGGTTTCATACGCTCACACAGGTAAGTGCACCATTAGCTAACCATGTGCCCTTTTGCATGTACACAGCAAACAGGAGTAGATGTGAATACAAGCCAGCTAGCATGCACAGAAAATTTTTTAATGAGCTGCCACGGTATTCTTATTAGCCAAGTCATGAGAGCAATTAGCCGCTGCACGGTTGGATGATGCCGTTAAAGTGTAAAATCTGGAGTCATGTGAGTCTAGTAATGTGATGAAGCAGTTGTGTTTTGGTCAGATAAGGGACAGTCTGACTCAGTAGACTCATTCCTGAACCCTCGTCGAAGATGTGACAGATACCGATTTTATAATTCTGTGTAGCGCCTAGTTTTCCTTTTTGCCTCTCACACGGGCGCTAAAGTTTGCGGACAAAGATAACGAAATTATATTCGTTCACAACAACTTGCATATCATGGGGAAAATGGACATGCGATTCTGGCTGCTTTCGTCGTTGCGTTTTCACTTGTAGAGTAGGTGCCTCAGTTATTCTTCGCGAAGCTCGTAACTGGCCTAGCCTCGTCGTGTTTCTGAAACGCAGCAGACCTACCTGGTCTTTCGCTCGCGTTCTGGCTGCAACACCTTCTCGTGCAGTCGGGTTGTTTCTTCCTTCCCCCCGCGTGCATTCTCCCCTACCAGTCGATGTTTTCATGTTGGGACATGATGTTATACAGCCATCGGGTGATCAATCCGTGACATTTCTATCCCCGTAGAAACCGTCAAACCCGTGCTCAGAAAAACAAACAAAACAAACAAACATGCATTTATTTCTCGTTGAGTCTTTTTGGAGATATGTTTGCCTGACGGTGGCGCTAGAGGAAAGGTCTTGGGGTCACCAAAATAATAATAATTTTATTTATAAAGCACCTTTCAAGAATAGAGCACGAAGTGCCTTCCAAAGCATATAAAAACAAAGTATGATTGGGCGCCAAACCATGTAAGGCCTTGTAAGTAATTAATAAAACTTTGAAACTGATTCTAAAAGCAACAGACAGTCAGTACAGAGAAGCCATAATTGGGGCGGTATGGGACAAACTCTGGCTCCTGGTCAATAGCCTAGGGGCCAGTTGCCTTAATTTCTCTGACAAGTTTTGTGAGAATGATGTCAAGGGGACTGGAGGAGGGTCTCATATGTGACACAATCTCTTTTGGAGCTTGCAGGGAGATTGGCCTGAAGTGGGTAAGGGAATTGGGACAAGGTGTGTGTGAAACGCGCAGCGGTGGTCCCCGGGCCTGTCCCACTGTGTCCCGCTGAAGTTGACTCTTTCTGCCGTTTGGGCCCTTTGTCCCGCTCTGACCTCTCTCTCTCTCGCTGTCCGTCACAGTGAAGGCCACGATGCCGATTTGGGTGGTGCTGCTGTCGCGCATCATCATGAAGGAGAAGCAGACGACCAAGGTGAGATGGAGGGGCGGGGCTGGGTAATCAGGTGCTGGCTGTTTGCACAGTCCAGCAAACAACCAGCACCTCATTACCCAGAATGCACAGAGAGATAGACAGAGTGGGGGGGGGGGGGGGGGCGGCGGAACAGAACATCTATACCATTAATAAATAGTTAATAAACAGTTTGGAAAGTTTAAAAGATGAGGCCTTACTCTTCCTCTGCCTTCCTTTTCCTCCCCTCAGGTGTACGTGTCTCTGATCCCCATCATTGGGGGAGTTCTCCTCGCCACGGTAACGGAGTTGTCGTTTGACTTGTCGGGTCTGATCAGTGCCCTCACAGCCACGCTCTGCTTCTCCTTGCAGAACATCTTCTCCAAGAAGGTGAGGCCTACCCAACACGCCCTGCACTGCCCTACCCAGCACGCCCTGCACTGCCCTACCCAACACGCCCTACTCTGCCCTACCCAACACAAACACACCCTGCACTGCTCTACCCAACACGCCCTGCACTGCCCCACCCAATGCAAACACGCCCTGCACTGCCCTACCCAACATGCCCTGTGCCTTCACAGTGTTTGCGTAGCGTCATCACTATGTGACGCGTGTTTGTGTAGCGTGTCATCACTGTGTGACGCATGTTTGCGTAGCGCGTCATCACTGTGTGACGCATGTTTGCGTAGCGTGTCATCACTGTGTGACGCATGTTTGTGTAGCGTGTCATCACTGTGTGACGCGTGTTTGCGTAGCGTGTCATCACTGTGTGACGCGTGTTTGCGTAGCGTGTCATCACTGTCTGACGCGTGTTTGTGTAGCATGTCATCACTGTGTGACGCGTGTTTGCTTAGCGTGTCATCACTGTGATGCGTGTTTGTGTAGCGTGTCATCACTGCGTGACGCGTGTTTGTGTAGCGTGTCATCACTGCGTGACGCGTGTTTGTGTAGCGTGTCATCACTGCGTGACGCGTGTTTGTGTAGCGTGTCATCACTGCGTGACGCGTGTTTGTGTAGCGTGTCATCACTGCGAGACGCGTGTTTTCGGGCCCCTCAGGTGTTGCGGGACACGCGGATGCATCACCTTCGCCTCCTCAGCGTGCTCGGCTTCAACGCCGTCATCTTCATGCTCCCCACCTGGGTGCTGGTGGACCTGTCCGCCTTCCTGCTGCAGGAGGACCTGGTGAGGAGGGAGGGGGGAGAGGGGGGAGGGGGGGGGGGAGAGAGAGACTTCTGCCCTATACTACAGTATTCTGTACTACAGTAAACTATTCTATATTAAGCTATTATACGGCACAGCACTATTACATTCCATTACACTATACTGCACTAAACTACAGTATACTGCATCAAACGTGTACAGCAGTATACTGCAAGAAGCATTATACCTAACTACCATATGCTACATTTCACAACGCTATACAGCACTACACTGCTGTATACTGCAGTACATGACACTGCATTGTCCTACAGTACTGCCCTAACTGCATTTGATCCTGTCCCGAAGTCATTTATGTAACGTAGAGATTCAGCAATCCGTTCACATTGCTCAAGATGTCCACTAGAGGGTGATATTCACCAATGCGTGTACTTGCATACTCTCCAGCAGGGTTGCCCAGCCCCGCTCCTGGTGATCTACTGTCCTGTAGGTTTTCACTCCACACACGTCTGATGTTGAACATAAAGCACTATTATGCACTAGAAATTACCCGGAATGTCAGGAATTTTTTACACCAAGTCCTGTGTACTTCTCTGCTCTCTCTTCTCTTGCTAATTTTGTATGATGTGTATTTTTTTCTGAAACTCTTTTTTTCTGTCACAATCTTTGACATCCTCCTGTCTCCCTCCCTCTCATTCCTCTCTCTCTCTCCCCCCCCCCCCCCCCCCCCCCCCCCCCCCCCCCCCCCCCCCCCCCCCCCCCCCCCCCCCCCCCCCCACCCCCCCCCCCCCCCCCCCCCCCCACCCCCCCCCCCCCTCTCCCTACCTCCCTCCCCCCCCCCCCCCTCCCCCCCCCCCCCCCCCCCCCCCCCCCCCCCCCCCCCCAGAGTGACGTGTCCGGCTGGTCTGGGACCTTCCTGCTGCTGCTTGTCAGCGGGTTCTGTAACTTTGCGCAGAACGTGATTGCGTTCAGCGTCCTGAGCCTGGTGAGTCCGCTCAGCTACGCCGTGGCCAACGCCACCAAGAGGATCATGGTCATCAGCATCTCCCTGCTGATGCTGCGCAACCCCGTCAACTCCAGCAACCTCCTGGGCATGCTCACCGCCATCGTGGGCGTGTTCCTGTACAACAAGGTGAGCGTGGCTGCGTTAGCACAGGGCTAGCTGTGAACGGGACAGGGCTAGCGTTAGCACAGGGCTAGCTGTGAACGGGACAGGGCTAGCTGCGAACGGGACAGGGCTAACTTTAATACAGGGCTAGCTGTGAACGGGACAGGGCTAGCTTTAATACAGGGCTAGCTGTGAACGGGACAGGGCTAGCTTTAATACAGGGCTAGCTGTGAACGGGACAGGGCTAGCTTTAATACAGGGCTAGCTGTGAACGGGACAGGGCTAGCTTTAATGCAGGGCTAACTGTGAACGGGACAGGGCTAGCTTTAATACAGGGCTAGCTGCGAACGGGACAGGGCTAGCTTTAATACAGGGCTAGCTGTGAACGGGACAGGGCTGGCTTTAATACAGGGCTAGCTGTGAACGGGACAGTGAGGCTTTAATACAGGGCTAGCTGTGAACGGGACAGTGAGGCTTTAATACAGGGCTAGCTGTGAACGGGACAGGGCTAGCTTTAATACAGGGCTAGCTGTGAATGGGACAGGGCTAGCTGTGGATGGGAGAGGGCTAGCTTTAATACAGGGCTAGCTGTGAACGGGACAGTGAGGCTTTAATACAGGGCTAGCTGTGAACGGGACAGGGCTAGCTTTAATACAGGGCTAGCTGTGAACAGGACAGGGCTAGCTTTAATACAGGGCTAGCTGTGAACGGGACAGTGAGGCTTCAATACAGGGCTAGCTGTGAACGGGACAGGGCTAACTTTAATACAGGGCTAGCTGTGGATGGGAGAGGGCTAGCTTTAATACAGGGCTAGCTGTGAACGGGACAGGACTGGCTTTAATACAGGGCTAGCTGCGAACGGGACAGGGGTAGCGTTAGCACAGGGCTAGTTGTGAACGGGACAGGGCTAGCTTTAATACAGGGCTAGCTGTGGATGGGAGAGGGCTAGCTTTAATACAGGGCTAGCTGTGAACGGGACAGGGCTGGCTTTAATACAGGGCTAGCTGCGAACGGGACAGGGGTAGCGTTAGCACAGGGCTAGTTGTGAACGGGACAGGGCTAGCTTTAATACAGGGCTAGCTGTGAACGGGACAGTGAGGCTTTAATACAGGGCTAGCTGTGAACGGGACAGTGATTTTGGAGTGGTAACATTTTCTGTGACGTTACACGCCAAGTGCTCACGGTATTTGTGCTCGTTTTTTCGACAGACCAAAATATCCATAAAGCCTTCTCAAAGCTGGGGAACCTGGCTCTAGATCAGCACTCCTACTTTGAGATGTTTAATGAACACGGGCCCTGAGTTTTGATTGGCTGTCTGTTGAACTGGGTTACCTACATTACATTTATATCACTGGTCTGTTAAACGTTTCTGTTTTCTTTTTTTCCACCAGGCGAAATATGATTCCATCAGGGAGGCCAAAAAGAGGCCGCTGCCCTTCTCCCAGCAGGATGTGGTGACCTTTGACCCTGGAGCCCTGGGTTTGGAGAAAGTGGCGCCCCACAACGGGGTGGGCCCCTTCCCCCTGGGCCCCGGCCTGGAGAGGGCCGGCCTGGAGCGGACCAACCACCTCCAGTACGGCCGCGGGCCCTTCCTGAGCACACACACAAACACTCAGTACGACGTGTAGGAGCTGTGTGTGTGTGTGTGTGTGTGTGTGTGTGTGTGTGCGCGCGCGCTCAGTACGACGTGTAGGACTGTGTGTGTGTGTGTGTGTGTGTGTGCACGCAAACGCTCGGTACGATGTGTAGGACCTGCGTGAGTATGAGTGTGTGTGTGTGTGTGAGAGTGTGTGTAGGGGAGAACTGTTGGCCATTCAGGCTGCCTGTGAGTGTGTGTGTGTGTGTGTGTGTGTGAGTGTGAGTGTGTGTGTGTGTGTGTGTGTGAGAGTGTGTGTAGGGGAGAACTGTTGGCCATTCAGGCTGCCTGTGAGTGTGTGTGAGTGTGAGTGTGTGTGTGTGTGTGTGTGTGAGTGTGTGTAGGGGAGAACTGTTGGCCATTCAGGCTGCCTGTGAGTGTGTGTGTGTGTGTGTGTGTGTGAGTGTGTGTGTGTGTGTGTGTGTGAGTGTGTGTAGGGGAGAACTGTTGGCCATTCAGGCTGCCTGTGAGTGTGTGTGTGTGTGTGTGTGTGTGTGTGTGAGTGTGTGTGTGTGTGTGCACGCAAACGCACGGTACGATGTGTAGGACCTGCGTGAGTATGAGTGTGTGTGTGTGTGTGTGTGTGTGTGTGTGTGTGTGAGAGTGTGTGTAGGGGAGAACTGTTGGCCATTCAGGCTGCCTGTGAGTGTGTGTGTGTGTGTGTGTGAGTGTGAGTGTGTGTGTGTGTGTGTGTGAGTGTGTGTAGGGGAGAACTGTTGGCCATTCAGGCTGCCTGTGAGTGTGTGTGTGTGTGTGTGTGTGTGTGAGTGTGTGTGTGCGTGTGCGTGCACGCAAACGCTTGGTACGATGTGTAGGACCTGCATCAGTGCGTGTGTGTCTGTGTCTGCACGCGAAGTAGGAAGTGTAGAACCTGTGTGTATAGGGTAGAACCGTTGGCCATTTAGGCTGCCTGTGAGTGTGTGTGTGGGAACAGGAAAAAGGCACAAAGTAAAGAAGCAGACCGATATTATAGTACACCCCCCCCCCCCCCCGGCTCTCTCTGTGCCATTTTAAAACTGATTTTCTGCCTGAAACTCACCCTGAGCCCGTCTTATGAAGCCTCTTACACTGAAACGTGTACGAGACATTGAACCATTCCACGGCTCATTTTTTCATTTTCATTTCTTAAAATCAGCTGACAGTTTTTTTTTTGTTTTGTTTTTGTACACGCACGAGGGCGGCTCCTCGCCTGCCTGCTTCCCCGTGTTTGAGCCCTGAACGCGACTCGGGGGCGAGGCTCACGAGGTTCACGAGTTCGGGACAGCGTTCTGTGAAGAGAGGATGCGTGCGCCCGAACTCGCCGGCCGCCGGCTGGGGAACCGAACGTTCACCACGTCTGCCGTTCCCTCTTCCTTCCACTGGATTTGTTTGTTTGTTCCCCCCATTTTGGGTGGTGGGGGGGGGGACTGGATCATTCACTTGGAAACTGCATTGTGTTTTTTTTTTTTTTTTTGGTGTTTTGTTCAGTCACTTTCAAGGGATTTCTCTGTGTTTAAAATGTCTGTGTTCCAATTTTTTTATTTTTTATTCTGCAATGGCAGCTGGGTAGTTTGTGAAAGAGAGAGAGACTGGAAGCATGCCGTCTTTGGGCTGATCTTGGACCGGATTGGTCAACCGTGACCTCGCCGTCAGTGTCCAGGGAAAGGTCATTTTGTACGTGATTTGTGTGCCATTTAGGTCAAAGAGATTTGTTTACCTCAGTGTTTTCTTTGTTTTGTTTTTTTTTTTTTTTTTAAACGTAATGCATTGTATAGGTTTTGGGTTTACTTGTTTTGAGGGGGTACAAAACACCCTAAATGGTACGTCTGCTACCTTCTTTTACAGTGTTACCTTCTTTGATAAAACTGGACCAAACAATTCAAATGGATAACGTTTAATGTTTTTAGCAGTATTTATGTAACATGTTTTTATAGCCATTAGTCTCTTGGAAGTGGTAAATTAACCTCTAGGGTTCATTGGTTCAGCGTAGCTATTGCTCTGTGTTATTGGATGGATTTGTTCCACGGTTGTTGTCCTGATCAAGCCAGGTGAGTGTGCGGTCATTCTGGGGGAGACCTGGTGCCGCATGGAGACAGGCTGTGTGCGGTTGGGTGGATCTGTGCTGTTAGTGAGTTGGGCTGTTTCTGGGCTTTTGGGTCCTCTTGGGGGGGGGGGCAGCATGTTGCATGAGTGACTGCCCCCAGAGCTGACATCATCGGCCCCCGCAGCCTGAATGGAGAGTGTGATTGCTTCCCTTGGCTGGTGACCTCTGACCTTTAGGGAGGCGAAGGTGACCAATAACTCTTGTTGAGCCTTGCGAGGTCACTGGCTTGTAACCAGGCAACTAGGCGAGAGGCTTGCCATATGAATCCATCTCACATAGCCATTGCGCTTAAATTCATACAGTTGAGACTTTAAATTATCATATTTCTACAGGTTAAAGTAGTTGAACCCCCCCCCCCCCCCCCCCCAGCTGAGGTTGTCTAAAATTAAATAAGTAATTAGTAATAAGGACAATGGGTATAATAACGGTAAACTTTATGAACGACAGTCTGGGTTTAAAAGGCTAATCCGGCAAGGACTTGAAGCGGTTCCTACTGAAGCGGTTGGGCGTTTGTAAAGGTTTTAACTAATCTTCCTGCTGTGTCTGGGTCCTGTGTGGCTTCGGTGTACATATGTAAAGTTTTACTTGAGTACAAGTGCTGTAGGGAGCCACGAAACTGTATTAGAATGTCTTCAGCTGGCGGGTACTTTTGTTATTGGTGGGTGTAATTTTTGCAGTGGGTGCATTCTGACATCTTAGAGTATGATTTCAGTTCAGCCAATTGAATAGAAATCAGATTCCAAATCCTCAATGTACTACGGAGAGTACGTCACAATTTGTGAACCGAAGTTCTTTTTTTAAATGTATTATTTTATTTTTACAAAGCCAAGCATACACAGTGCTGCAGTGCGCTGAATCCACCCTCTCTGTCTCTCCTGCTGAAATGTGCACGCCCAGGATCAAGGCGTAGTAATGTGGCTCAATGCTGTAATGTTATACTTGTATTGCACTCGCCGTGCTTCTTGCACATAAACTAAGAGGTTTGGGAGAGCCTTGAGGTTAAATGCTCCGCTGACGCATCTCCCCGCATCCTGAACGCACAGTTCTTTCCTCGATCATTTCGGGTTTGTAATCGCAGGTGTAAACGCTGTGTCGATATGTAAATGATATTTTTGGGGGGCGGGGGGGGGGGCGGGGCGGGGCGGGGGGGAGGAGAGTACAGCTCTTGATTTTGGCGATGCGTGTGAATGTGTGCGCGAGCTGTTCGAAGGAAGGGAAAGCTGAACGTAGACGAGCTGTGGTTAAAACACAGAGAGGTCAGAGTGCACAGAGTACAGAGTACGGTGACTGTAACACACGATGGCACATCGCTGTGTAACTTTGGGAGACGCCGTAGCCAGCTGTTTCAGCATGTTAACATCGTCGAGGTGTTGGAGTTGTGCATCTCATAGTGGAAAAATCTACAGGGAAGCTGCCCTTTTACTGCTTGTGTCATAAATGCATCACTCTGTAATTTTTTTTCCCCCCCCCAAAGTTGTTGGTCAATGGAATCCCTAAATGTTTCTAGGGGTACCTGTGTAGATTATGGATTCAATACTAAAAACTGTTGCTATGGTAATGCTTCGTCAGGCAACCTCTTTTTAAAAAAAAAACAAAAACATTTCTGTTCATCTCATTGGACACTAATTACAATACAAATTAACTCATAAATTAATGTGATCTTATTTGCAGAAATTTATTTGCATAACGGAAATTTGCTTTTTCTCTGAAATTTGTTGAACTGCAAACACATACAGAGTTTTGTGTAAGCTGGATTTGTGTAGCTAATTTTGTCCTACTGATGTAATTATGATAATATTTACAGTTTGTAAATATTTTAAGTTAAATTCAGCCTGGTAGGAAAAGCGTACTCAAACCACATGCCATATTGCAGTACATTTCTCATTTTCTTTTTTGATGACTTCATGTTTTATTAATGTTTTCAATAACGTTTATTAAAATGTAATTTATTAAATCTGCTACTTAGTTGTTTGCCAGCATTTGGGGATGTGGAGACCTCTGTGACTCCTGTACAATGGAAATAAAAAAATAAACAAATGAGGCCACCTAATACGTCCTGTCTCCAGAGTCGGCCTTGGGTTTTAGAGACCCTAAACAGTCACGTTTTTGTGTTCCAAAACAAAAAAAAAAAAAAAATGAAATGATTAAAAAACTTGAATGTGTGGCCCAGGGGTGGTCGGGGCCCTAAAAGGCTGACTCTGATCGTCTCGTAACGGACCAGAGCACCTGCGCTAACGTGCGCTAACGTGCGCTAACGGGTAGCATGTCTCTGCCTTAAAAGATGTTGTTTTTTTCTGTTGTGCATTTTATTTTTGGGGGGGGGGGGGGGGGGGGGGGGGGGAAATCTTGTTGTGCTGAATGTGACCGTTTCATTCGATGAAAAAGTAAAGAGATTTTTACCTTAAGCTGTGTTCCTGGGTTTTATTTAACAAGGTTAGGAGGCATACGGAAGAATCTGAAACAAGCTCACCCTGAGTAAAATCATTTTTTTAAACGACGAACGATTAAAAAACCAAGGTCTCGGTTTGTCTTTTGCCCCCCTTCACTGATCAAGAAAATAGTTTATTCACCAATAGTGACAAACACTGTGAATATCAAATAGGCCTAGATTTAATATTTCATAAATGTAACAACTTGTATCCTTTGTTCTAATTGTACATTCCTGCACAAATAAGAAATTTCACAATTTATTTAGTTGTGAAGATTAAGAGCCTGCCAGTCTTGTTCACCATAGTTGTATCTGGACAACGTAATAAAAGCCCATAGAAAGCTGATGTATACGGTAGGGAGGTGTAGTCTACAATCTGTACAGCATCATTAGAATTAAAAACATGGTTTATTCAAAGGTTAAAGGTCAAGGTTGAAGTATTTTTCGATCTGAGTTTTGACTGATTCTGAGTGGTGGGCCAGAAGATTGACTGCACTTCAAAGTGTACAAGCCTTGGCGTGATCGTGACAATTGCCAAGGGTGTGGGAAACCGTGTTTAACTGCTTAAATGTCATAACTACTTTGATCAAAAGGAAAGAGGGGCAGGTTGAGACAGGCTTGCACACAGCATCTCTCATCGTCTTACTCGCTAGTGTTCTTCTGGCTGAATGGAAGCAAATCCCTGCAGTAACGCTCCTACATCTGGTATGAAGCCTTCCCAGAAACGTGGAGGTTGTTATAGCAGCAAAGGGTGGACCAGCTCCATATTAATGCCCACAGTTTTGGATGAGATGTTGGAGGTCAGGTGTCCACATATTTTTGGCCATGTGCTGCATGTGTTGGCGGTGACAACAGCAAATGGTCCTGCGTGCATTATAACACTTTAAAGAGATTAATGATGAGATCGGTGCCGTTCAGCCCATCTGTGCTCATAAACAGCCAGCTGAACATACCGCGCTAAGCCTGGTCCCGCCATGTATGTGCGGTTTTCTTTGCCGTGTTAAGCCTGCCTAAAAAGGCCTCCTTCGCCTCGCGCAGAGTTCAGTGTAGACTCATAACTCCAAGGCACTGCATGTTCTTTCCCCAATATGGGGCCCCCCTCTCTGTTTTCCTTCCATGAATCTCCGTCCGTCCGTCCGTCCGTCTGTCCCGGTCGCAAAGCTCCGTCGACGGCAGCGGACTCCGGCGGAGATCTTTACGCCGTCTTGTCTCCGGCGTCCATCTTGGTGTTCGGCGGTGACGAAGGCCGAACGACAGACAAACAGTTAAAAATTAATTTATTTTTCTTCATCTGTGAACATTCCAAACCGTGACCCTTCCACCGTGAATGGAACGCAGGGAGTCTGGAGAAACTTCGGGAACTTTAGGGTTCTCTCTTCCTTTCGTTATTTGGAATGGAAGAACGAAGAACGCCACCCCCCCCCCCCCACCCCCCCTTCTAAATCAAGGGTAGAAATCCTGCTAGAGAAGGTCCAGATTTGAGCTCCAACTAAACATGTAACTACACAACTTCAATACATTTTTAGGCTTAATGACGATGGGGGGTGACCTCGTACTAAAGCCAGTCAGTGTTTCAGCTCTCAGGGTGAATTATTCTGGCCCCATTCAAGCATCACACAAAGACTTCAGAGGCCTCACTTAAGACTTTCATAAGAGCTTTTTGAACATTTATGATTATGTATCTCAACTGAATAGCCTGCCATGGGGGGGGGGGGGGTGCTTTGTGTCTTGGCAATACATGGCAGTGATACATATGAAGCAGATATTATATGTTATGACTGTCATTGTCAGCTGGCACATTGTTTACATACGTGTAAACAGCAGATCTAATTATTGCTTCTTTATGTAGTGCTTTTGAAGGTGCTGCGCTCAACCTTTTGTAGAAAGCGTTACCAGCGTATTGCCAGTAACCGGTAGCTGTTTGCCAACAGTTAAAACGCAGCCTCTTTAGCACTTAGGTTTAACACCTAATTAGAGGTGGATTTTGTTTTCTTGTATCAGAACCTGATGTTCATTTAATGTTTGTGCCCCCCCCCCCCCTCTCTCTCAGTCTCTCTGAACGCGTTTCCCCTCACAGCAGCGCAGGAACGCGAGTCCCCCACTGCAGGGTATTGCTCTGGGAGCTGAAAGCTAAAACCTGAAGAAGAAAAAAAAATGCCAGGAATGCGCTCCGTCACCGGCTCGCGCGAATGCAGAGGAGACTCGGCAAATTTCGGCACTGGATCAATGTGCCGAATCGATAACGAATCGACGATGCCTCCTAAAATGATTACTGCAAAATTGTCATTCACTTAGCCCCCCCCCCCCCCCCCCCCCAACCCCAAACAAACACCACACAATTGAGGTATATTTATTTTCCGTTGTTACTGGAAACTGAGGGGCTTGCGCTGCGCGAGCGCTAAAAATATGCGCTTTCTATACAAAATACCTCCTCCAGCCAACAGGCACGCTCTATATGGCGAATGCATAGCATGCCTTCCCGCCCAGACATCCGTTCGCTCTGGCAGTTAGCCTAATAAGGAATGGGACGCTGTCTACCTAAACATTTCCAGCTGTTTTCACTTTTCCCTCTGCCCCGCGGCTGTAGTGCTGTCGCGGCGCGCGGTTAGAAGAAGCGGGGGCGGCCCGCGCCGGAGCAGGATGCGGCTGGCCACAGCTGATTTCACACCTTCGTGCGCGCGTATAGGTGTCGCCACTGTTCACAGTAGGTGTTATTGTTCGTTGTGACCTTTCGCCAAAGATACGAACAAGGCAAGGCCAGTTCAATTCTCCCCAAGAGTGTAATCAATCTTTCAGGAAAAGTAGAAAATACCTGACTCAGCGTGTAGCGGCATATATCCAGCGTCGAGTTGCTACCATGTCAACGTCCGGCCCAGCAGTATTATTGGGCTGAATGCTACATTATGGGTTACTTGCATTTTTACATTCTTACTATATGCTACCAGCCACGGATGTGTTCGTTTGGCTGTCCTGGGCGAGATTGTGGACCGGGGGACAAAATGTTGACGTCCTGGATGGCCGATGGCGCCCGGCGCTAGAACGGACCCTGCATGTGACAAAATTCGATTAGGCTGAAGTTACTTTGCAAATGCTCATAGTCATCACCTTTTTATCTGATAAATTTGCTTTTCATAATAGACTTTTGAAGGCACAATTAAGAAAGAAAAGAAAAAAAAAAAGAAAAAAAACCTGGCCTCAAATTATAGCCCTGCGTAGGCGCCAGACAGGGGGTCTTCTGAGGCAGTAGAAAGTGACCATTCGTTTGTTTTATATCAGTAGTGATAACAGCAGGTTAAGATGGAGTCGCAGATGTGGTATATGAATGTGAATAAAGAAATTTGCTGAATTATTAAATTAGGCCCTAACATCTGCATGGTTTAGCCATTTAAACAGCTGTTTGCGACTGTTGTTTTTAATTTATGTTTTATTTTTTTCTTTCTGGAATTTTAATTTTAATTCTAAATGAGCATTTGTGTGTTATAGATGTGATGTCTGTCATCGCTACCTGCTACCTGATAGACGTCATAAATTATAAATATCGCAACATTAGGCGATTCTCACTGACTTGGAACACGACTTCCATAAATGAACATTACGTTATCGCTGAAAAATTCTGTGCGAGTGACGTTATTCGGTAGCCAAATTGTGACTCGAGATTCTTCTGGTACTACACATCTCGCGCCCGGGGTGGGAAGACAGGAAACTCCCCTGAACTGAGGAATTAGGGACTTTCTGTCCATATAAGGGCTTTTCGATATCAATCAACTTTACTGGGGAAAAAAAGGAAGGAGGAGCTTAAGACCAATGAACGAAGTTTTGGTGGTGGGAAAAAAAAATCAAAAAGGAAGTAGTTTACCGCAGGAGCCGATCGTTTGGGTGTCAGTTATACCATTAAGAAAATACGAGCGCGCTGCGTTCATTTAACTGCGGAGAAGAACACGCGCCAGAGTGGTCAGCCAGCCTCAGAACAATGTCCGGCACGCAATTTAACAAAGGACCGACCTACGGCTTGTCTGCCGAAGTCAGAAGCAAAGTAAGTTTCTGAACATTTATGTGAATTTAAAATAGAAAATTTAGGGGACTAAGCAAATCAAAATAGAAATTGCACAATGTCTTAGATTATGGCTAAGTAACGTCACCTAAATGACACTGTTTGCGAGTTTGCAAGTCGCGCATCTTGCCTTCTACACAGTTATAACATTGTCATGTTTTAAGGCTTATGTTGTTACGATCAAAAAGTGCTACTGCCTGTCATTTTTATTAGAATGGTTTACTGTTCAGGCTGCGGTTTTATGTATAGGTGCGCAGACTATATATTAATTAATTGCTAAAACTTTGATGCAACACGATACTTTAAAAAAAAATTAACTCATTTTTGGAATTGGGGGCGTCGCCCATTCGTTTGGATGTAAAAGGGACTCAGTGGTCATCGTCCCGGTGAATCGCTTGAGAAGGTCGAAAGTCGTTATCTTTATCTTTAAATTTGATCGGTATCCAATGTTTTAGCTTACGCAAAGGCTAATTGGGTTGAACCATTAATTCCTCGACTCCTGCGTACTGGTGTCTGGGGGGCGGGGAAGGGGGGATGGGGGGTGCAGGCAGTGGAGGTATGGGGCCTGGTATTCGGGGGCCGGGCGGGGGTTTCTTGAGAAACAATATTTCTTTTTAAACTGTTACGTAATTTGGCCTATGATTTCTGTCTCTGTTGTTAATTTATTCATTCTAGGAAAATAAAGTCAATGCGATCTCAATTAATAAAAAATTCATGCCCCTGTTTAGTTTTCTTAAATTCATAAGTATGGTTAAATATGTGTTTCGCTCCCTTTGGTGCTGTGGATGATCTGTGAATTAATCTTTAGAGTTGATTGAGCTTCAGTGTAAACAGGTGGAGCTCTTGTGCATACAGGTAAAGCTTCAGGGTAGACAGGTTCAGAGTAAACAGGTGAAGCTTCAGGTAGACTCTATATTCCAGGGTCCACAGGAGGAGCTTCAGGGTAGACAGGTTTGGGGTCCACAGGAGGAGCTTCAGGGTAGACAGGTTTGGGGTCCACAGGAGGAGCTTCAGGGTAGACAGGTTTGGGGTCGACAGGAGGAGCTTCAGGGAGGACAGGTTTGGGGTCCACAGGAGGAGCTTCAGGGAGGACAGGTTTGGGGTCCACAGGAGGAGCTTCAGGGTAGACAGGTTTGGGGTCCACAGGAGGAGCTTCAGGGTAGACAGGTTTGGGGTCCACAGGAGGAGCTTCAGGGTTGACCAGTAGATAGACAGAGCTCCGTTGTCAGTTCAACTGACCCCTAGGTATGGCAAGAGCAGCTGATTTGTAGAAGACTCGGCAGAAATAGAGAGATCTAACTCCACTGAAAAATGATCGAACTTACAGTAAGACAAACTAAGACATTCACGGCGGTGGGTGTGTCATAGTAAGGGGGAAAGATGTAAAATGTAAATCTGCAGGCTCTGAACAGGAAGATGGAGCGAGGGTGTGGTGATTGGATGTCTGGGGGAAAAAAAGGTCGCAGGTGACCGATTAGTACCTCTAGCTTCTGACTTCAATGTTTCGATGTCGTTTGCCAGTTCATGCGAGTCTGTAAAATAATCCTCAGACAGACGTCAGTACAGGACCCTGTCCGTGTTGACATGATGTGTGAACTCCACCTCCCTCACCCCCCACCCCACCACGCCCCAAAAATACAACACCCCAAATATTGTCCCGGTTCCACAAAATACTCACACAAACCCAGAAGTATGTTTACAAATTAACTTCCTTTTTTTGAAAAGCTTTGAAGATAGAAAAAAAAACAAAAAAAACATTATTACCCTTTTTTAATCAGATAACTATTTTCCTCTGAAGACCTCTAGTGTCTCGGGTCTCTTTGACTGGGGAGAGGGGGGTGGGGGGGGGGGCTTGTCTGGTCCTTCTGTGCAACCGGAGTTATAGTCAGCGCACTTGCCTACTATTGAGTATACTAGTGGCATACGAGTTGTATACGACTTGTATACTCAACAGTAGGCGAGTGTGCTGATTCAGTCACCGCCTATGTCTGTAGGACATAAGCTAGGCCCCGCCTGTGGGCATAGGTGTGGGTCCTTTGGGGGAAAACCCCAAAATGTTTGACCCTCTCTCCACGGGGTGGGAACACGCGGCCGGACAGCGCTAGCGCCCATCAGCGTGGCTCTTTCCGGGACTTTCTGACGAGACCTGAAACAGAATCTCTGACTCGCTGAGGGTTAACTCTGGTGACCTGGTCAAATTCCAAAAGGGTACTCCCAAATCTGCTGGTCTTATCAGCCATTTTACAGCTGGCTGGTGACGCAAGGCCCTATTTACACAGCCCCTCCTCATCGTCAGTGTTCGTAAGTTAAAATTAGCGATGAAGATCTGGGTAAATTTTAGACCATTATCTGCAAATTTACCTGGGCTAAATCACAAGTTAAATATTTGTTCTTAGTTGCTTCATTTTGAGTAAGTGTTTATCATAAATAACAAGAAATCAGTATTTTTGTTTGAACATTTTTTTTCTAGATGGTGGGCTACTGTTCGGAGAAGGTTAATGTCTGAATGTTGCTGGAGGACAGACGTGCTTAACCAATCAGATTGGGGCTGTTTACAGTTTCGGTAAATCTGTTTACAGTTTGGAAACTAGACCTTCTTCCTTTTACGTGTTGGATTGGGGTGTGCGGAGGTGGGGGGGGGGGGGGCGGTTGCCCAGTCTGCTCGAGGAAATTCCATGGGACTTCCTGTGAGCCTACGATAGCTGCATGGTGAGTTACCATGGGAACAAGAAACAGTGACCCTCTGGCTGTAGCAACAGCGTTTGGCACATCGACCTGATTGGTTGTCGATCCACTCCCCTGAGTCTCCTCACTGGTTCACGTTGTCCAAACAGCAGAAGGTGTGTGTTTGTGTGTGTGTGTGTGTGGAGGAGGGGGGTAGGGGGGCACACCACACCCCAAAACATGGAATTTTAATTTAATTTAAAAAATGTTTTACGAGGCGTAAAGTGATGTGTGTATCAGACATTCCTCAAGTTCCCTGTTCCTTCCTGCTATAAGTAAACTGAAAAAAGGGCTCTGTCACTCTGAATTCCTGGCTGTGCTAAGACAAAAGAGCCCCCCCCCCCCCCCCCCCCCCCCAAACTCCACCCCACTCCCCCCCCCAGCCTGAGTGGCTCATGCGGGACGCCCAGCGTTTGTTTAAGCCCCCACCCCGGCTGGATCCGTCTCCGTTCAGGAACATTCCAGAACTTTCTCTCCTCCATCGCCTGATTTATGGGGCTCGGGGAAGACTGTTGTCAGGGCCCCCCCCCCGCTGCCCTAACCCCCACCCCCCACCCTCGAACCCAAGACCCCAGGCTCCCAGAACACATTGTTCTCCATGTTAGCCATTTTGGGTCCGCTCTAGAGCTGTAACACTGTGTATGGTGCAGAGTGTAGTGTCCTCTGCAGAGGGGGTGGGGTTGGGTTCGGGGGGGGGGGCGGTAGATGGTATTTCCTGTCAAAGACAACGAGAAAATATTTAGTTTAGACACCTTCTGTGAATATGCTTGGATTTTGGGGGGATTCTTCTATTTTTTTTTTCCTTTGACAAACTGCAGATTTTTTTTGTGAAATTTTCTTTTACAAAATTTCTGAACTCCCGATAAGCCTCCTACCTCATGTGATTTTCAAAAAGAAAAGGAAAAAAAGAAAGAATGCAGAGGCTTTGAAAGTCTCTTAATTCGGCCCTTTTGGAAATGCCTTCTCATATGGGGAAAAAAGTTTAATTCTTAACAGATGTTCCAGGGTTCTTTGCTTCCATTTCTTCTGGTGCCAAAGCATTTGTGGTGAACTGGTGGTGGAACTAGCATTCCACACTCTGCGTGTTTGCTAATGCAGTCGGGTAAATGGCTAAAATGGTAAATTTTCATATCCTGGGACTGTTTGTAGCATGGCTTTCAGTCGGCGTTTGGCACTCCTCCGGTTTGGCGTATGAATTTGCGACGTGTGAATTTGGCGTGTGCCTCCTGTGCGTCAGGCCTCCTGTGCGTTCAGGTGTGCGGCTGACAGCGATGGGCGGGGCTGCTGCAGGTAAAATGCCCCCTCACACTTGCCCCCTCACACTTGCCCCCTCACACTTGGCCCCTCACACTTGCCCCCTCACACTTGCCCCCTCACACTTGGCCCCTCACACTTGCCCCCTCACACTTGCCCCCTCACACTTGGCCCCTCACACTTGCCCCCTCACACTTGGCCCCTCACACTTGGCCCCTCACACTTGCCCCCTCACACTTGGCCCCTCACACATGGCCCCCTCACACTTGCCCCCTCACACTTGCCCCCTCACACTTGCCCCCTCACACTTGGCCCCTCACACTTGCCCCCTCACACTTGGCCCCTCACACTTGGCCCCTCACACTTGGCCCCTCACACTTGCCCCCTCACACTTGCCCCTCACACATGGCCCCTCACACTTGCCCCCTCACACTTGGCCCCTCACACTTGCCCCCTCACACTTGGCCCCTCACACTTGCCCCCTCACACTTGGCCCCTCACACTTGCCCCTCACACTTGGCACACTCTGTTTCCACGGCGCGCAGCTTTGAAAACTGCGTGTTGCGTGGTGCTTCTTCTTCTGCAGTCGTTCTTGCATCCTTTGGAACTCTTTTTGGAACTGGGTGGCATTGTGTGCTTATGTGTGTGTGTGTGTGTGTGTGTTTGAGTGTCTATTGTGCACAGTGCAATGAGAATCCTTTTATATTTTAATTTGTTTAGATTTGGGTGTGTCATTTTCAAAACTATAATTATTGTTTTTAGAAACAGAAAAGGAAACAAAAAAAAACAAAAAACAAGTGAGTTCCTGAGAGAACCCACCTGACTGTTATGCACAAAGCTGCCGGTTTACTGTACACAGTGTTCAGCTGTGGGAATGATTGGGTTCAGATGCTGCTGGCTGCTTGTGTGTTTGTGGGAAGAGTGTGTGCAGTGAGTGCTGGAGAGCTGCTGTATAGCCTGTAATGAGCCTCCGGTTTAGACTGGATCAGACCAGAACCTGCGCACCTGCGTCTCTGTGCTGCGTCAGCCAGGCCCCCTCCTGTCAAACCTTTCCCCCCCCCACCACCACCCTCCACTTCCTGTGCCAGAGAGGGGTGTGCAGGATGTTCTTGTTTCCTGAAGAGGAAGTGGCCCCCGGTGTGACTGGGGCGGCCCGGTTCCGGTGCTGCCGGACCTTCTCCCCCGTAGAGACCGGGCAGGTCGCAGAACTTTCGCTGCTTCTGACGTTTCCAGCGCTCAGAGCGACAGTAACCTGCGCGGCGGGCCCTGGCCTGCGGTGGGTCGCCGTCACCCCAGGACTGAGTCTGCCCAAGATCAGCTGCACCCTGTGCATTGCTAATGGGGATCCTAAATAAAAATAAATAAATAAATGCATTAATATAACTGTATTATCACTGCTCTGTAAGTGTGTATAACTGCGTAACGGTTCATTAGAGTGTTCCTCGCAGTCACGCCCCCGTGCGCCATTTTCCCCGCCGTGTTCCGCAGATCGCTCAGAAGTACGACGCGCGGCGGGAGGAGGAGCTTCGGCTGTGGATCGAGGAGGTGACGGGCAGCGCCATCGGCGAGGACTTCCAGAAGGGGCTGAAGAACGGGACCATCCTCTGCGAGTGAGAGCGACTCCGTGTCCCTCCGTTTAGCGACGATCCGTTTATCTTTTCATCGCATGCATACATAAATAATACAATCTATGTGTGTGTTCGGCTGTTATTTGCTAGTACAATGACTGGCAGTCAAGGGTGTAACTAGATTGAATATTGGGAGGGAGGGGGGACTGCAACCCTCTGCATGCCCCCCTGGAAGAATATTTTTCAAAAGAACAGCTGTGAAAAAAACAATTTTCTTCCATTTCCACATCACCTCTCTCAAGAGTTCAATGGCAGCAGTGAGGCTCCATGAATCTCAAAATGGGTGGACCCATCATGTGGCGTCTATGACACTGACTTAACCCTAACCCTAAACCTAACCCTAACCAGTCATCATGTGTAGCTGTGCCCCGGCGGGGAGAGAGCGGATTTGAACCCGCAGCCTTCACATGCTGAACTGCTGGCGTGCGGCTGCTCCCCACAGCCGGGCTGTTCTCTGCGTGGTTGACCGTAGTGAGGACCTCAGCTGACCACGCCCCTCTCTGTTTGGCCTCGCCCTTCTCTGTTTGGCCCCACAGGCTCATCAACAAGCTGCAGCCGGGATCGGTGAGGAAGATCAGCCGTTCCTCCCAAAACTGGCACCAGGTGAAGCGGTCGCACCCCGGGGCAGGGCGGCTGGGGAGCTGGGGGGCAGGGAGGCTGGTGGGCTGGAGGGCAGGGAGGCTGGGGGGCTGGGGGGCTGGGGGGCTGGGGGGCTGGGGGGCTGGAGGGCAGGGACGCTGGGGGGCTGGGGGGCTGGAGGGGGGGGGCTGGGGGGCTGGGGGGCTGGAGGGCCCTTGATGTTGCTGTTGATGTTGATGCTACTGCTGCTGTTGATGTTGCTGTTGATGTTGATGTTGCTGCTGCTGTTGCTGCTGGTGTTGCTGTTGCTGGTGTTGCTGCTGTTGATGTTGCTGTTGTTGTTGCTGTTGCTGTTGTTGCTGCTGTTGCTGTTATTGCTGTTATACTCCCTCTCTTGCTGTCTCTCTCATGCCTGACTTTGCCTTTCTGACCTCAGCTGGAGAACCTGTCCAACTTCATCAAAGCCATCACGGCCTACGGGCTCAAGCCGCACGACATCTTCGAGGCCAACGACCTGTTTGAGAGCGGGAACATGACTCAAGTGCAGACCACCCTTCTGGCTCTCGCCGGCATGGTACGGCCCCCAGAACACGTACACTGCACGGCCAAAATGTGTGGACATCCAACATCCCATCCAAAATTACGGGCATTAACATGGAGTTGGTCCACCCATTGCTGCTAGAACTACCTCCACTCTTCTGGGAAGGCTTTGCATGCTAGATGTTGACACATTGCTGCAGGGATTTGCTGCCATTAAGCCAGGAGAGCATTAGTGAGCAGTTGGCTTTCCAGTTGATCCCTAAGATGTTGGATGGGGTTGAGGTCAGGTCTCTGTGCAGGCTAGTCAAGTTCTTCCACACTGTGGTGTCTAGTATACGGCTGAGATTTCGCTGAACTGCGGTGTGGTTTTTGCATCTCCAGAGAGGTGATCCGCTGTGTTTTTTACCCCCAGGCGAAGACCAAGGGCCTGCAGTCCTGTGTGGACATCGGGGTGAAGTACGCCGACCGGCAGGAGCGATCATTCAATGAGGAGAAGATGAAGGCTGGACAGTGTGTCATTGGGCTGCAGGTCAGGAGGGGGCGGGGCTACAGGGTGGGGAGGGGCATCGGGCTGCAGGGTTGGGGCTGCTCTCCGTTGAGTGTGGAAGTGCTGGTGTGTGCTCTGTTCTGACTCCTCTCTCTCTCTCTCTGTCTCTCTCTCTCTCCCCCCCTCACCCCTCTCTCTCTCCCCCACCCCCCATCTCTCTCCAGATGGGCACTAATAAGTGTGCCAGCCAGGCTGGTATGAATGCTTATGGCACCAGGAGGCACCTGTATGACCCCAAAGCCCACATCCTCCCCCCCATGGACAACTCCACCATCAGCCTGCAGATGGGCACCAACAAGGGTGCCAGCCAGGTGAGTCCTGTGGCTCCGCCCCCCTTAAAACTACCTGGCACACTCAACACAGCAAACCCTACAGTCATCACCACCCTCGACACTCAACACACCGACCCCTACTGTCAACACCACCCTCGACACTCAACACACTGACCCCTACTGTCAACACCGCCCTCTACACTCAACACACCAAACCCTACTGTCAACACCACCCTCCACACTCAACACACCAAACCCTACTGTCAACACCACCCTCTACACTCAACACAACGACCCCTACTGTCAACACCGCCCTCTACACTCAACACACCAAACCCTACTGTCAACACCACCCTCGACACTCAACACACCGACCCCTACTGTCAACACCGCCCTCTACACTCAACACACCAAACCCTACTGTCAACACCACCCTCCACACTCAACACACCAAACCCTACTGTCGACACCACCCTCTACACTCTACACTCACACACCAAACCCTACTGTCAACAACACAACACACCCTCTACACTCAACACCCTCTACACACCGACCCCTACTGTCAACACCACCCTCTACACTCAATACACCACCCCCTACACTCAACACACCGACCCCTACAGTCAACACACCCTCTGCACTCAACACACTGCCCTCTACACTACACTCTAAACACACCACACCCCTACACTCAAACACCGCCCTCTACACTCAATACACCAAACACCACACACCACTCTCTACACTCCCTCTGCACTCAACTCACTCAAACTCTACACTCAATACACCACCCCCTACACACAACACACCACCCTCTACACTCAATACACCACCCCCTACACTCAACACACCGACCCCTACAGTCAACACCACCCTCTGCACTCAACACACTGCCCTCTACACTCAACACACCACCCCCTACACACAACACACCGACCCCTACACTCAACACACCGCCCTCTACACTCGATACACCACCCTCTACACTCCACACAACACACCGACCCCTACACTCAACACACCACCCCCTACACTCAACACACCGCCCTCTACACTCAATACACCACCCTCTACACTCAACACACCACTCTCTACACTCAACACACCACCCCCTACACTCAACACACCAACCCCTACAGTCAACACCGCCCTCTGCACTCAACACACTGCCCTCTACACTCAACACACCACCCTCTACACTCAATACACCATCCCCTACACTCAACACACCGCCCTCTATACTCAATACACCACCCCCTGCACTCAACACACCGAACCCTACTGCCCTGCACTACACTCAATACACCACCCCCTGCACTTCACACAATGACCCCTACTGTCAACACCGCCCTCTACACTCAACACACCGACCCCTACTGTCAACAACACCCTCTATACTCAACACTCTGACCCCTACTGTCAACACCACCCTCTACACTCAACACCTCTACCTACACTCAACACCACCCCCCCCCCACCCAGCACAGCTGCTGAAACGCTGCCTCCTCTCTCACAGGCTGGCATGACTGCCCCGGGTACCCGCCGTGCCATCTACGACCAGAAGCTGGGCACCGACAAGTGCGACAACAGCACCATGTCCCTGCAGATGGGCTACGTGCAGGGAGCCAATCAGAGCGGCCAGAACTTCGGCCTGGGTCGCCAGATCTACAACTCCAAGTACTGCCCCAGGAGTGAGGAGGAGCAGGAGCTCAACGGGGCGGAGTCAGGCGGCCTCGTCCTGGAACAGTACCGGGACGAGGGTTACCAGGGTTACCAGGACGACGAACAGCAGGCGTACCCGGGTAACGGGCACCAGGAGCACCCGTATGAAGAGAACCCTGAACACTGCTACGAGCAGGACCCTGAACACTGCCACGAGCAGGCCCCAGAATACCACGGGGAAGAGAACCTGGGGTACCATGACAACCAGAACCAGGATTATGAGGAGGTGGAACCGCAAGAGGACCAGGAACAAGAACCGGAACCCGAACCGGAACCCGAACAAGAACAGGAACAGGGGCTGGAACAGGAAGTGGAAGAGGGGCTGGAACGGGAACAGGAGCCGGACCAGGAACCTGATGGAAACACCGAAGAGGACAAAGATGACTAGAGTCAACCCGCCTCTCGCTTCAAATAAGATTTCTTCCTTCTTGTTTTATTTTGTATAATTGATGGAGTGCCCCCGAAAGAATGATGACCAAAAAAAAACAAAAAAACAAACAGGAAATCTTTCTCCCATACCCTCTGCCTTGTTTTATTTGATTATTTTTTGCACACAAGAAACTGTGATGAGAATATTTCTCTCCTCCAGATGGCTGCACAGATGAAAACGAGCCAATCAGAGCCTCTGAATGTCCAGACAGCGGCAGACTCACAGAAATATACCTCTTCTTAATGCTGGACCACACGCTGCTTTTCAAGGATTCAATTTGAAGGAAGCAACCGACTGCACACACATCAGCTGTCAGTCATGCTGCAGACTTATTTACGCATTGCACGCTATTAGAAGCTTATGCATATGTAATCCTACCCTACATATGCTATATAACATTCCCAAGAAAAACAGATGTCAGAAACGTAAGCATTTTAAAATACAGCTGCAACTACGATCTGTCATTTGGATAGGCAACCTGTTCCAGTCCTCAGAAGTTGATGGTTGTGAGCAACAGAATTCTGTTTTAAACCACATCCAAGGAACCTTGGTGACTAAACATGCAGACTCTCAGTGGCCAAGCATGCTCCCACATACTCTGATTATTTAACCAACCAATGTATCTCAGAGAATTCATTTGTTGTGGGCTTGTTTGAAATATTTGTGTAATCAGTAACTTGCATGGAAGCTTTGCTGCTGTAACCACAGGCAAGGTTGATGGACTGGGGGTGGGGTGGGGGGTAGGGGTCGGGGAGGGGGGGGGGGGGTTATCAGGAAAAAAACAGCATTCCGAACTCAGAACTGGAACCTGGCTGATTTCATTCCGTCAAAAGTCGTCTGCACCGCACATGGACTCAAAAGGGATCAAACTCAACGCAGACGCATGTGGGCTTGGCAAAACCTGATCATGTGACACCTCCATCACGCTCCCTGCTTCATCTGTTGACTCGGGTATTTCAGCTTTTGTCACAAGCGCTTGTCATTGGGCCCAGACTCTCCCAAAGGGGAAGTCATTTCGGAAAGTTCTTTGAACAGCTTTTTTTTTTCTGTGGCTTCTTCCCGCTACCTGTAAATGTATTTCAGATCCTTTTTAAAAAAAAAAAAAAAAAATGTATTTTATGTTTTTCTGAGATGAGACGGCAAGCATGCATCGGTGTAAATGACACGGGCCTGAGTGTGGATGTGGGCAGACGTGCCCATAATAAAGGCCTTGCGCAGGATGCATAGACCTGGTGTGGAGTGTGAGTCCATGACATCATCCATGACATCATTGTAGCTTGTGCTTGTTCATCAGATCTAGGGCTCCCAAACCTGTGACCCCTTGGAATGAGAAATGCCCCCCCCCCAGGGGCTGAGGACTGTTAAAATGGATAATGTTAGACCCATTCATCCAACACTCGCTGCAGGCAGCTCAACACTCGCGCAAAACGGATAACATGGCTAAATCAGGAGGTCAGCGTGTCGCAGATGTGTGTCTTAAGGCCTGTTGCACAACAAATACAATGGTCAACATGTTTCCTGGGGTATGTAATCGAGGCAAGGCTTATCTTTACTGAAAGTCCAACATTTTAAGAATTTATAAAATAATTTAAAATCTAATCAGAAATAGTTTTTTCTTAAAAGGTGAACGTGATTTTTGCCGTGTGATTTTTGTAGCACATCAGCACATCAGATGGTTTAAATATTTTCTTATAGGGTTTTCACAGTACAGAGTGTATTTTTTTTTCTGCTGTGACGCTGATTAGAAAAAATTCCGCATGAAATACAAGTTATAAAAAACGGTTAAAAAAAATGTGGGGTACTAATTTAATTTGTAAAGAACGACTGATGTTGCATAACAAATGCTGTCCACTAGAGGCCGCTACAGTAGTGCAAATAAACCACACACGCGATTCCAGCTTCATCTGTCGGACGAAATTTACAAGGCTTTTTCTTTGAGAAAATCCGAGCTATTTTGAAGATTTTAGTGAAGACCAAACACATGGTTGTATAACACTGAACTGAATGATTGAAGCTAAGCAGGTATGGGTCTGGTTCATACTGGGTGTGAGACCTTTTTCAGTGCAGTGAATGGGTTTGTAGGAGATGCAATCCTCCAGGTGAGATGTTAAATCGAGGTCCCCAACTTCGCTCTCTCTACTTCCATCGAATCGGCCCCTGGTTTAAATTGCAAATGCTCTTCCTCTCCACCTCAGCTGACGTGTGGTGAGCATTCTGGTGCAGAATGGTTGCCCTGCATAATCCAGGTGGGTGCTACACATTGGTGGCGGTTGTGTGATTGTAATATATTTCATTTGTGATATACAAATGAAAATCATTATGATTATTATTATGAAACTTCATCAAGCAATAGCATGCAGTTGCATAGGGTGTATTCCTGCCTTTCGCCCAGAGCGCACTGGGATAGGCTCCAGCACCCCCTGCAACCCTGCTCAGGATAAGCGGGTACAGATAATAGATGGATGGATGGATGGATGTAAAACTATGCAAAGACGAATTAAGTATTTCTAATTGCAGCCCTAAGTAGGTGCATAGATTGCACCACATACCCACCGCGGATTCAAACCCAGAGTCTCAGTTTTCTAACCATCATGCTTCTCGGGCACTCTGAGTGAAGGTCACTGCTTATAGCTTCATGTGTATTCAATAGGAGTTTTATAATGGGCTTTCCATTGGTTCTTTGGCTTTAATGAATGAGAAAATCTACACATAGCTGAGCCATCAGCGCCATACATGTGGTAATGTAAAGGCTTTGTGCACTGCTGCTAGTTAAGGCTCAGACATTTCACAATTAATCTGCCGTATTTCCGCAGCTATATGTGCATTGAATGTTACAAGGAGCGGATTGGGAAGTTTGGTTGGAGCTCTGTATTGCGTATAGCCTACATGCGATGGGCGAAATTCAGCCAGATCATTTCCCTCCTCCTGCGACTAAGGAGGTCAAACGATCTCAAAACTGCAATATGAGCAGGTAATGAGAGAGAGAGAGAGAGAGAGAGAGAGAGAGAGAGAGGGAGAGGGGGAGAGAGAGGGAGAGAGAGAGAGAGCGCGCGCACCCGCTGTCAGGTTTCACTACTTTAGGGAACGTCGCCAAAGCCTCAGCATGTGGTACGCACACACACACGACTTCCAGGCAATCTGCCAAATGTGAAATTGTGTAATAGGGTTAGGGTCAATCGCCGAAAGGGCCGTGGCATTAGGACACGAAAATAACTTCATTATTCTACACTGTGTGTGCTACTAAAGGACCAAGACCATAACCTAAGTTCAAAAGTGCACATGCTAACGAAAATATCCTCTTAATAATTTTCATTTTGCGAGTATATGTTTTGGCTGAATTATTTCAACGTGTTTGCTGACAATCCCTTTATTTAACCAGGATAGGCTGACCCCGCCCCTTACTCAGAGGTTAGGAATTTGCATCTAATTGCTGTTTGTCAACCAATGATATTACTCCAAGACCGCGAGCACGCCTTATCTTTACCAAAGATACAATATTACTTCTATATCAAGCCATACTTCGCAATCGAATTAGATGTAGCAATGCGATCGAATGCTAATATAACTAATAACGTTCCACATCAAGCACATTTCCTGTGAAACGTATCATTAACACCAGGAACGAGTTGTATTCACAGGGGCGTCAGGAATGTTTCTTTCGATTGTCAAGAGTACAAAAACAAAACGGAAGCGAATTTGGTAAGATTTCTTTCTTTTTCGTGGTTGCCAACTCATTTGCAGAGGAAACTGCGAGAACGCGTTATCGCACGCATTTTCCTTACGAGTCTTCGTTTCGGTGTTTCCCCCAGTAGTGCCGTGTGTGTATTTGAATAACAGTCAAAATCAATGTCAGTTTTGTTTGCAGCTTCCAGAAACGGATTATTTGCCGTACAAAGATTGTATCCACCGTTATACCTCACGAAATGTAAGCTACCTCCCGTTCACTGTATTTACCAAATAATTAAATAGGAAATTACGAGGACAGTCGGTGGTATTTGGACCCCCCTTTCGCACCACAAAATGCACGTAAAAACGGACACGTTCTTGACTTCGCTTAACCTGTTTTAGATGGAAATAATTATGGAAGACATGGCTGTCATCTTTTATGGGAGTTAGCTACTTGTTACTTGTTTTCTCTGCTTCTATAGGCTACTTTGCGTCTAAACACCGCGACCTATATTCAGTCTTCTCTAGCACTACGTTTTCATTTCATATTTGATGTGTACATTTCTGAACTCTGAAAGCGACATTTAATTAGAAATTTAACATTCAAATTTAGCCTGTAACACGTCTGTCTTTGAGATTTAATTAAATTAAATTTAATTTTTGTTTTAAATTCATTTGAACGTATCCTTTGATTGGCGTTTCAGAAGGCAATCTGGTGAGTGGGGACACGTAGGAAAACAATTTAGGCCTAGTCTAAACAAGAAATCTTCAGTAGCTTACTTACAGTAGGTCTAGTATAAATAACGAAGTAATACATTTATGTAGTTAATGTGCAGTGTTTTTAAAGATATTATAAAGAGAAATTTGTGTTTTACGATACATTTGTCAAATTTGTTTGCATTAATTCACGAGCACGCATGCACTGTTTGTATATAACAAATTATGATTCGATACATTAATCCGAATTCGATACATTTCGAATGATCCTGCCCCTGTTTAATGTTTAGGGAGCTCTGCGTGGTACGATTCATTACATTGCATGGCAGGAAGCTGTAACAGGATATAGATATACTTAGGACTCAAAGTTCAGCCGAAAAAAAAACCGAAATGGAGATGTTTTGTTGCTCTGTAGGTCACAAAAACTCCTTTGAAAATGGCGGAGTGACGCGGTTAGGGGGACGGAAAATAGCGTAATTTTCCAGAAGCTTGGCACGTGCCAGTCAGTGTCAGCTATCGACGTGGTATCGACTGTATAGATTTTCCATCGCCGATCGGTACTCTGGAACCCAGCTGCGGTCCAAACCCCGCTGTTCCCCTGCAACTGCAAAACTGCGCAAAAGCAAACAATCACTTATTCTCCCGTTTCCTTGGGGACGAGGCTGTCAGTAGTGCTTTTTTTTGCTGTTTGGTTGGTTGACAAGAAACCTTTGAATATGGCGGAGGGCATGCGTGTGACCTTACCTCTGACCTCTGAGCTAACCAGACGGATGCTTTGAAGACCCAGTCAGAAGGCTCTCGACGCCCAGTGGTTTAGAGTGGTCTTTATCCATGTCACCTGGAAGAAGGGGATTCATTTTAGGATTGGTTGGATTCGTTTTTTTCCCCCCTGGCTCGTGTGCTGAAAGCTATCTCTTGCATTATCGTTTGGAACCAGCTTGCATGGTGATGCTGGCTATTTGTGAGCTGTAGAGCCAATGGTGGGAACAGATGTACAGGCCCCCTGAGATTATATTTGTGTGTCTGTGTGTGTCTCTGTGTGTAGACTGTGTGCCAGCAATGATTGAATCTCTTTGGTGTATGTGTAACTTTGTCTCGAAAGGACAAGTTTGGGTTTTACATTTCACTGGTGTAATATTAAGTGGAACAGGAATGTATGTGTGTTCCTTTAGGTGCATTCCATAGCTGGTGGAGCACTCCTCATTGGCTCCTGCAAGCTGCTGATTTCTCTGGTGTTTCTATGGTTTCTGAACGTCTTCTGACACAAGAGGAGGAGATTTTGCACCCAGACGTAGGTGCGCTGCTGGGTGACAGGTGTGCGGGTGTGCAACACACCAAAAGGTTTTCTCACAAAATGTTTGTCAACAGAACCGAAAGGGAAAGACTAGGATTGCACTGGAGCAGGGATCTCAAACTCAAACCCAGGAGGGCCACGGCTGGGCTGGACTGGGCTGGGCTGGGCTGGGCTGGGCTGGGCTCTGGCTGACACACATGTAGGTCTGAAACCGTTTGGAGTCGGCTGCAGTGTGGTTTTCAGTGCCGAGAGAGAGTTTAAAAGGCTTGGCCCGATGTCAGCTGATCTCTTGCCAAACCCGTTTTATAAAAGCACTCGCCTCCCCCGGCCAGAAAGGCCTCTGGGGGAGCGTGCCGCTGTGATGTCATGCTTTGGGCCGGCGCCATACTGGACCGCTGCCTGACGTCTCTCCTGAGACTCATGCAAATTAGCCCGGCCCCCGCCCTGTGCCTCCGCCCCCTCCCTGTGCCTCCGCCCCCGCCCTGTGCCTCCGCCCCCGCCCTGTGTCTCCGCCCCCGCCCTGTGTCTCCGCCCCCGCCCTGTGTCTCCGCCCCCACCCGCTGCCGGAAGGCACCATGAGACAGGACTGGTGCCGGCGTCAGCTGGTGGATCTGTCCGCACACACACACACACACACACACACACACTACAGACACAGTACAGACACACACACACTACAGACAGACAGACAGACACACACACACACTACAGACACACACAGACACACTACAGGCAGACATATACACACACACACACACACCACACACACACACACACATACTACAGACACACACACACACTACAGACAGACAGACACACACACACACTACAGACACACACACACACACTACAGGCAGACATATACACACACACACACACACACACACACACACATACACACATACAGACACACACAGACACACTACAGACAGACATATACACACACACACACACATACTACAGGCACACACACACACACACACACACACACACACACACACACATACACACATACTACAGACACACTACAGACACACACACACTACAGGCAGACACACACACACACACACACACATATACACACATACTACAGACACACACACAGGGTAACACTGTAGGACGCTGTAACCCTTGGTGCTCCAGATACTCCTGTGAGCTCATGTAGCACTGAGCAACCCCCCCCCCCCCCCTTCATATACACCCTGCGGCGGTCACACGCAGGAGAGGAAAAACCAGATTGGGGGAGTGGGGGGAGTGGGTGGAGGGGGGGGGGCAGGGGCAGCGGGTTCATTCAAAGGTTCACAACATTGGGTCTTGCGGCCTTCCATTTAAAAAAGCATCCAATAAGGAGGCCTCTCAATTAAGATTATCCTGGTTAATTATTAGACTGCCCCAGAGACAGTCTAATGACCCCATTGAGGCTGTGAGTCTCTGCTCTGTGCCTTTAGCCTGAAAGGTTGCAGACAAGCAAGCCGATTTAATGCATTTATTCATTCGTTTTATAGCGCTTGACGTAGTGTGGACTGGCTTTGGTTTTTGAAGATGACGTGTGCTCGTATGCCTACATTTCACTGTCCACTTGATTTGATGGTGCTACTTTCTGTTGGACCTTATCGCTCCACGCTGACTGTACAAGATAAGAAACACGGGCGGCTGGCACGCTGCCCGTCTGGAAATGCAGGCCCCGGGTGGGCGGGGTCTTGTGCACACCGTGGCTCATTCATGTTAAATTAGTAGGTGGTGCTTAGGTGTGTTCATCATTCTAATTGGTGCTACTCTGTATGGAGTGTTCTGAGTGACGCTGAATTATTGTTGTGAAACGACACAAAGCTGTTCTTTCTGAAGCAGGGAAGGTTGTTTGGCTTTTATGTGGCCGTTTTATCGCTAATGCAAAAGGGGACAGTTGCCACTGCACAGGATCACATTGGTCAGATTTGTGTCTATGGGAACTGAAGCGATGGCAGTTTCTGGTGTGTTTGTCTCTGTACTATTCTAATGGCTCTATTGGTGCTGTATGATGTTATTGTTGTATAAACACCCCCCTCTTCTCAAACCATGGCCATGGTCTCATCCAGTGAAAATTTCCACAAGAACAAGTGGGCGTGTGAGTGTGTGTGTGTGTGTGACTGTGTACGCGTGCACGAGTGTGTGTGTGCATGTGTGTGTATGTTTGTGTGTGTGTGTGTGAGAGACTGTGAGTGCGTGTGCATGTGTGTGTGTCTGTGTGCGTGTGTGTGTGTCTGTGTCTGTGTCTGTGAGTGTGAGTGTGTGTGTGTGTGTGTGTGTGTGTGTGTGTATGGGTGTGTGTGTGTGTGTGTGTGTGTGTGTGTGTGTGTGTGTATGGGTGTGTGTGTGTGTGTGTGTGTGTGTGTGTGTATGTGTGTGTGTCTGTGCTCCCTTGTGCTCTGGCACAGGTCTGTGTGTAGCCTGAGCCCTCTGCAGGGTAGCCATGGGAACGGGGGCTGCACAGTCATGGTCCTGGTTAATCTTTCCCTAGAGTTCCACCCTCACGTCGACCAGTGTACCTAAGCACGCTTTTCTGCCCCCCCCCCCCCCCCCCCAAAGCTGCCACTACTTTTATCTACACTGTGTTTGAGTATGATGGAAAAGCGCATATTTACTTTCTTTTCTTTCTTTTATTCATCTGTTTATTGTATTAAATGTATGAAAATGAAATTTTGCCTGAATGAAGTTGACAGAGGTAACCAGTGCACAGTGCACCTCTGTTTCCACCTACCCATCTCACTGTGACACTCTCTCTCTCTCTCTCTCTCTCTGTTTCTCTGTCTCTCTCACAGCAGCTGACGGAGGCTTGCCAAGCGGCATTACCCAGAGTGCACTTCTGCACCACGGCCTAGGGACGGGTGCTGCATGGCACTGTGCCAGACCCGCGCACCGCTGCTGGCTCCGCCCATCTCCTCTGTCAGGCTCCGCCCACACGCACGGTCACCAGGAAACCAGCCCTCAACACAGGAAAACCACACTGGCGGCCAGGGAGGGAGGACAAAGGCCAGGGCTTATATATTCATCTTCTAAATGTGAAAGTCAGCCCTCTGGTGTAAGGTGCGTGTCAAAATAACTGAGCACATTCAAAAACCAAGCCCCCCCCCCGAAACTAGGCCTTAGATCGTGCGCGCATAGGTGTGCTCAGGTGGTCTGTGGGCGGAGCCGTGGTCAGGGGGTCTGTGGGCGGAGCCGTGGTCAGGGGGGTCTGTGGGCGGAGCCGCAGTCAGGTGGTCTGTGGGCGGAGCTGTGGTCAGGTGGTCTGTGGGCGGAGCCGTGGCCAGAGATGAAGCTGAGGGCGGTCATGGAGAACCTGCACAGGCAGCAGAGAGCCAAACTGCAGATGGAACTGGAGCAGCAGCAGGCCGGCCAATCGCAGCAGCCAGACGGCTCCCTCCCGGCCAATGCCGGGGAGCAGACGAGGGGAAGCCCCGCCCCCGAGCGCGCTCAGATGGCGGCCCTGGCGGCCATGAGGGCGGTGGCCACCGGGCTACAGAGGAACTGCGACCTTCCCTCGTCCAATCACAGCAGTGCGGAGGAGGGGGAGGAGGAGGAGGAGGAAGAGGAGGAAGAGGATTACAAGGGCATGATGGGCTCGGACGAAGAACTCAGGTGAGTAGAGGCAGGCCGCTGTCGGGGGTAGGAGTGCTGATCTGGGGTCAGTTTTCTCCTGCTTATGCCTTTTTTAGATAATATTTTTAAGTGTTTTCCCTGCTGCAGGAAGCAGAAATGGGACGAGGGGGGGTTGGAGGAGGACTTTGAAGACGAGCTGGGGGAGGAGGGGTCTCCCACGGGCCGGGGGGCGCTGACCCCGGGGCGGGGGATCCTGCTGCTGCCACACCGCCACCTGCTCCCCCAATCTCAAGCCCTGAGGGCGGGGCTGGGCGGAGAGCCCCGCCCCCACACCTCGGCCACGCCCCCTCTGGGACCGCACAGCCAGGCAGGCACCCAGGACCATGGAGACTGGACCTACGAGGAGCAGTTCAGACAGGTAAGCTTCAGGTGAGCTTTAACACAGGTAAGCCTGTCTGTCAGATGTGCTTTAACACAGGTAAGCCTGTCTGTCAGGTGAGCTTTAACACAGGTAAGCCTGTCTGTCAGGTGTGCTTTAACACAGGTAAGCCTGTCTGTCAGGTGTGCTTTAACACAGGTAAGCCTGACTGTCAGGTGTGCTTTAACACAGGTAGGCCTGTCTGTCAGGTGAGCTTTAACAAAGGTAGGCCTTTCTGTCAGGTGTGCTTTGACACAGGTAAGCCTGTCTGTCAGGTGTGCTTTAACACTGATAAGCCTATGTCAGTTGAGCTTTAACACAGGTAAGCCTGACTGTCAGGTGAGCTTTAACACAGGTAAGCCCCTGTCAGGTGAACACAGGTGAATCTATATCTGTAGTTCAGATATAGAATCACCTTAGCGCCTTAAAACATCTCTTGCATTTGTCAGTTATATAACACTGGTAACCATTTCTGTGCAGCTCAGCAAGGTACATTCGACACCTTTTTATTCTACCTGTGCACTGCATGAGATCCAGCCACTTGTGCTGCTTTTAACTGCAGCATAGATTTCAGCGAGTACAGGTGAGGGGTTGTTCTTGAGGAACTACATTTTGCCATTTCATTTTTGGCCTAACGTGCTTTGCCCTTTGACCGCATGTAGGCAAGATGAAAAATTGACTTCATTGATTTACTTGACTTTGATAATAGCTAGTGTAATATGGAGAAAGCATACCTGAGTGTCTGAGCGTAAAGTTAAACGGTGAAATGTGGATTTCCCACCCCCGTTTTGTTGCGTCTCTGGTGCCAGTTTTGCAGTTTTTCTGAGGTTGTGATTAGGTAGCCCTGAGATGTTTGTTTGAGATGCAGCTGCTGGTTGAATTACGGAACACACGTGAATGGAGCCGGATGAACGGAACATATGCACTTTGGCACAGACGGGTTGGGGGGGGGGGGGGGGGTGTTTTTAACAAGACAAATGAGCTTATATTTAGTCACTGCCGGGACTTTACCTCTGAACTCAACTGACGTTACGTAACTGTGGTACAAGAGGTGGACTCTCCTGTGGTGGCAATTTATGGATGTGCTGTTCTGCTAATACTTTCTACCGACCCTCAACCCCTCCTCCCCCGGTCATAGATCTTCCTAAAATGCAGGCTGAGCGCAATGTGTAGGCTGCGTTACATGGATAACTAACGTGGCAATAAAACCGTCGCGTTTGTCTTTAAGATTTTTCGTTCCAGACTTTCAAGGAGAAAGGCTTTGAACAACGGCACAATCGCTCCTTTTGTCTATCGGGTCCGTAATCCGAGTCGTTTAAAAAAGAATGAGAAAGAGCAGCTGCTAATCGTAAACAGGGGAGTGGCGGTTATGTACAGCTTTCAGAGCAGCTCTTGACTGACGGATCTCGCGGTTGTGGTTGTTGCTTGGTAACCATCCGCGCTCGGAGAAATGCGGTTAGACAGAAAGCGCCGCTCGTCCAGTTTGAACAATAAATGCGGGGGGGGGGGGGGGGGCGGCGGCGCTGACAGGGGCTGCTATGGCCTTTCCTGTCAGACGCACGCGACAGTGTGTGTGGGCTAATCACAATAGCGACGTGTCAGTACTCTCCTACCGTTGTTATTTCTTAATGAAATCCGGGCCTTTCCCTGGTTTTTGAAGTGGCTTATCGTACACCACCGCACCACACCACCCCGTCAGAAAACGTATAAAAGTCAATTCAATTTATTTTGAATGAACGCAGCTTTTTTTTTTTACTTCCGTCTGCGCACTTTAACACGAGCCGAACGAAACTTAAAAAAAAAACCCACTCATGTCGTTAAGCGCTGTGTATGCCTGAGCTGCTTATTCCGTCTTACTCGGCAGAATGCACCACGCCCACACTCTTAATATGTTCTCACTGTTCTAGTCATCCTAGACTAGGATGAAGACATTTTTAATTATAATTGCGTAATATCACTAGTAAAGTATGGACGTTGCTGGGCTTGCGTTGCATGTACACGCACGTGCACACACCGAGACACATGCGTGTGCACACACTCAAGTAGCTCACAAACACACACACACACACACAAATACAGCAGTGTACTGTAGCGTGCTCTTCAGCTGTTGGGGGAAGCTTTGGGGTCCCTCGCGCTCTCGCGTGCAGCTGTCGTAGAGGAGGAGAAACGCGTCGCTCGCAGTTGCTGTGGCAGGAAGCCGAGTGGCGGTGTGGGGCCCGTAGTGTGCGTGCTGGGATAACGTTACTCCGCCAGCTCTCCGCGTGCCGACAGCCGCACGTGTGCGGGGCCCGTACAGGGGGGATCCTAAACGCATCGCTGTGGTGCTCGGACCTGCTGTAATGTGAGCTGGGTAATCAAAGCACAAAAAGCTTCAGAAATACCAGTTCCGCAGAAAGAGAGGCTTTGGATTGGGCGGCTGTTAAAAGCCGTACGGAAGCCTCTGCGTTTTTAGTGTTGTTATTATTAATGCTCGTTTTCATTAGTAATGCATAGTACTTATTTTGTTGTATTGTTTTGTTAAATTGTTTTTATCCGGGCATTAGAAACAGACCGTTGGCTTGGATTGAAAAAAAGAGTATTCTTGCTCTTTAATACTGTTGTGAGGGACAGCCCCCCCCCCCCCCCCCCCCCCCCCCCCCCCCCCCCCCCCCCCCCCCCCCCCCCCCCCGTTTACTGTTGGGTTTTTATCACAAACCTGTTTATCAGCTTTCAGATAGTCCCCGTGTGTGTCGGGGCACCGTACTGGCACTGATTAAAAAAGACCCAGTGGAGGAGAAGCTGAAAACTGAAAACATTTCATTTATTTGTTATGATGGCTTTACAGAATTGAAAGTCACAAAGTTCACTCGGCCATCAGCGTATGATTCTGCCGGCCAATCCCTGACTTCATATCGCCGATACGCCGCACTGCCGTATGGCCGCTGGGCAATGCTACCGTATAGCTGCTACGCTACCTTGCAGCTGCTACATTATGTTACCGTATAGCCACTATGCTACGATATTTTGTAGCCGCAATGCTGTGCTATCTTTGCCCCCCCCCCCCGACCCCATAAATTACAAACCGGGATCACTGAATACATGGAAGAGGCATGCATGTCACAGTTATACTGGAATGTGTGGGGGGTGTAGTTCTCAGTACAGGACAGGGTGGGGTGTAGGGATGTTATAATCCAGGTGGTGGGGGGTGGGGGGTGATTTGGGGGCTGAGGTATGTATGGTGGGGGGTTGTGTTGGAAGGTTAGAGTGCTGTGACACAAAGACAGTTTAGGCATGTGTTGTTGGCTGTGAGCTACTTGGTCCTCTCTAATCCAGAAGATAGAGTTGGACTGTTAAACCCCTTTCCCACTGTAGAGCTGAACCAGGCTGGCTCATTATAGCCCTTTCCCACTGTAGAGCTGGAACCAGGCTGACTCATTATAGCCCTTTCCCACTGTAGAGCTGGTACCAGGCTGGCTCATTATAGCCCTTTCCCACTGTAGAGCTGAACCAGGCTGGCTCATTATAGCCCTTTCCCACTGTAGAGCTGGAACCAGGCTGACTCATTATAGCCCTTTCCCACTGTAGAGCTGGTACCAGGCTGGCTCATTATAGCCCTTTCCCACTGTAGAGCTGGAACCAGGCTGGCTCATTATAGCCCTTTCCCACTGTAGAGCTGAACCAGGCTGGCTCATTATAGCCCTTTCCCACTGTAGAGCTGAACCAGGCTGGCTCATTATAGCCCTTTCCCACTGTAGAGCTGAACCAGGCTGGCTCATTATAGCCCTTTCCCACTGTAGAGCTGGTACCAGGCTGGCTCATTATAGCCCTTTCCCACTGTAGAGCTGGAACCAGGCTGGCTCATTATAGCCCTTTCCCACTGTAGAGCTGGAACCAGGCTGACTTATTATAACCCTTTCCCACTGTAGAGCTGAACCAGGCTGGCTCATTATAGCCCTTTCCCACTGTAGAGCTGAACCAGGCTGGCTCATTATAGCCCTTTCCCACTGTAGAGCTGGAACCAGGCTGACTTATTATAACCCTTTCCCACTGTAGAGCTGAACCAGGCTGGCTCATTATAGCCCTTTCCCACTGTAGAGCTGGAACCAGGCTGGCTCATTATAGCCCTTTCCCACTGTAGAGCTGGAACCAGGCTGGCTCATTATAGCCCTTTCCCACTGTAGAGCTGAACCAGGCTGGCTCATTATAGCCCTTTCCCACTGTAGAGCTGGAGCAGGGAGGCTCATTATAGCCCTTTCCCACTGTAGAGCTGAACCAGGCTGGCTCATTATAGCCCTTTCCCACTGTAGAGCTGAACCAGGCTGGCTCATTATAGCCCTTTCCCACTGTAGAGCTGGAACCAGGCTGGCTCATTATAACCCTACTACACATCGTGACGGTGTTAGTTCCACCAAATGATTTGGACGCATTCATAAGTTTGAATGCTTACTAAATCCAGGCTTGGACATTTGTAGAGTTGGTGCATTTCGTAGGTGAACTCTGTTTGCCCCTTGGCACTGGTAGATTAAAGGGGGGGTTTAGCGCTGATGTGGAGGTGTGATCATGTGACTCGAGTCTTCAGTCCCTGTCAGCATTCCTCTGAAACATGCAGGCCTGCAGTCATGATCTTACACAAACAAATGAGCTGCCTGAATAGAGAGGGGTTATGTAAATTCACTGTGTGCGTGTGCGCGTCTGTGCTTGTGTGTGCGTGTGCGCGTCTGTGCGCGTGTGTGCGTGTGCGCGTGTGTGCTTGTGTTTGTGCGTGCTTGTGTGTGCTTGTGTGTGCGTGTGTGCGCGTGTGTGCTTGTGTGCGCGTGTGTGCGTGTGTGCGCGTGTGTGCGTCTGTGTTGTGAGAGAACGAGGGGGTTAAAATGGAAACTGTAAAAAACAGCATTTCGGTTTTGTTAGAGAGGGGCAAAAATGTTGTTTTTTTTTAACGAGTATTCTTCCTGGAAACTTGGTGTCAAAGTACAGACACAAAGAATGGAGGGCTTGGGTGGGTTGCAGTGGTTGCCGGGGGCGACAGGGACAGGCCGTGTGTGCGGTGTAGGTTGCCGGGGGTGACGGGGACAGGCCGTGTGTGCGGTGTAGGTTGCTGGGGGGTGACAGGGACAGGCCGTGTGTGCGGTGTAGGTTGCCGGGGGTGACGGGGACAGGCCGTGTGTGCGGAGTAGGTTGCCGGGGGTGACGGGGACAGGCCGTGTGTGCGGAGTAGGTTGCCGGGGGTGACGGGGACAGGCCGTGTGTGCGGTGTAGGTTGCCGGGGGTGACGGGGACAGGCTGTGTGTGCGGTGTAGGTTGCCGGGGGTGACGGGGACAGGCCGTGTGTGCGGTGTAGGATGTTGGAAGGCATCCAGCACGCACCTGGCTTGGCGGCGGTCTGCATGATGTCATGGTGGCCGTTGCCGGGGGAGCTGTGGAACTTGGCAACCGCTCAGTCCGTCGCACACTGAGCGGCGGCGGTCATGTAAACAGAGATTACGTAACCCGCGCCGGGCGACTTCCCCTCCTTCCTCCCGCGCCGGTTTGGGATTGGCCGTCTTTCCTGAGGCTCGTTCTGTACAATACGCCCGCCGCAGTGACGCAAGCTCGGAAAGGTAGCCCCCGAGCTCAAGGCTGAAGGCTATCTCCACGCAACGGTTCCGATGCACGCTGTGTTCGGCTCCTAGCGTGGCTAAAGGCTATCTCCGGAAGGAAACACATCGCCATGCGCTTACTCTTACTCTGACCTCTGACCCCGTAGAAACACTGAGTGGGACGGTTTGGGGTTAGCAAGCAGGAAACGTGTCTGAGAGTGTGAGAGAGTGAGCCTGTGTGCGTGCGATAATTTACATGCTGAGCGTCATTAATAGTACCCAATGTGGATCTGTTGGTTCACAAACACAGACCGCTTCATCCTACTGCGTCTGGGAGAAAGAGAGCTGTTGAATGATTCAGTGTAATCCTCCTCCCTGTGCTCTCCTGTGATTAAGACCGTCTAACTGCCGTACTTCCAGCTCCACTCCAAAATGAGCAGGGCTGAGGTTTCACAGCTTGCTTGTGGCCTGTGAACTAACCGTGTTTTCTTTTGGTACTTATATTTTTAACCCCCCCCCCCCCCCCCAAAATATGAGAGAAAGCACAAACTGTAAAGTCAAAAAATGTTTAACGGTCAGTGAATGTGACTGTAAATGTGCTTACTGAGAGGTCAGTGTTTGACGGTCAGTGAATGTGACTGTAAATGTGCTCACAGTGAGAGGTCAGTGTTTGACGGTCAGTGAATGTGACTGTAAATGTGCTCACAGTGTTTGTCTCCTGCAGTTGTATGAACTGGACAGCAACCCGCAGCGGAAGGAGTTCCTGGACGACCTGTTCGGCTTTATGCAGCGAAGAGGTAGGCAGGGCAAGTGTGTGTGTGTGTGTGTGTGTGTGTGTGTGTGCACGTGTGTGTGTGTGTGTGTGTGTGTGTGTGTGTGTGTGTGTGTGTGTGTGTGCGCGCGTGTGCGCGTGTGCATGCGCGCGTGCGTGCGTGTGCATGCGCGCGTGCGTGCGCCTTTGTAAGTGTCTTACCTCAATATCGACCGTGAATACAGGCCTTATCTTTCGCTGCTGAGCTCTGTAATGCTGTCTTATAAATGAATTAGCACTGCCACCTAGGGGCAGTAGGTGGTAGCAATGGGGGGGGGGGAAAAAAGCCACTGTAGTAGCTGCAGCAGTAGTGGTAGCAGTAGTAGTAGTAGCTGCAGCAGTAGTGGTAGCAGTAGTAGTAGTACCTGCAGCAGTAGTGGTGGCAGTAGCAGTAGTAGTAGTAGCTGCAGCAGTAGCAGTGGTAGCAGTAGTAGTAGCAGCTGCAGCAGTAGCAGTAGTAGTAGTAGCTGCAGCAGTAGCAGTGCTAGCAGTAGTAGCAGCAGCAGCAGTAGCAGTAATAGCAGTCGTAGCAGCAGTAGTAGTAGTAGCTCCAGCAGTAGCAGTAGTAGCAGCAGCAGCAGTAGTAGTAGTAGCAGCAGTAGCAGTAATAGCAGTAGTAATATTATATGGCCTCTGTACCGCACCTTAGGGACCCCTGTGAACAGGATCCCCATCATGGCCAAGCAGGTGCTGGACCTGTTCATGCTGTACCAGCTGGTGACGGAGAAGGGGGGTCTGGTGGAGGTCATCAACAAGAAGCTGTGGCGGGAGATCACCAAGGGCCTGAGCCTGCCCACCTCCATCACCAGCGCCGCGTTCACGCTCCGGACCCAGTGAGCGCCGCCGCCTGGGCACCTGGGGGTCGCGGGTTTGAATCCCGCTCGCCTCGCATCGCCTGGCTGTGTAGCTCCCTGCTGTAAAGCCTGCGGTGTGACAGCAGTGCTCTCGCTCGCTCTTTATGAGAACGGCCGGAGCATTCTAACCAGTCACACAGAGAATAGAGGATAATATTACAGTTTCTCAAAAATTCCAGAATTAACTTAACTTAACTTTTTTAAAGTATTTGCAAGTAAAATAAACTTAAAAAAAAGGTATACGTTTGATCGATAAAACAGTCTATTGAAAGCATTTCAACTTAAATGTTTATATAACGTTTCCTAACTCTTTAAGCCAGAGAGTTAGCCCATTATGTTTTTATCGTAATTTTTGGATCTGTGACCTCTGACCCTTGTGGCAGATACATGAAGTACCTGTACCCTTACGAATGTGACAAGAGGGGCCTCAGCAACCCCGGAGAGCTGCAGGCCGCCATCGACAGCAACCGGCGGGAAGGGCGTCGCCAGAGCTTCGGCTCCGCCCTCTTCACCTACTCGCCCAATGGCACGCCCACCATGCTGTCGTCCCCTAAGCTCTCCGCCCCCAGTCTGGGCGTGGCTTTGGGCACCAATGGGGCCACCCTCGCCCCGATACAGCGTATCAAGAAAGGTGAGGAAGTGAGTAAGGGGGTGTGGCTGGTGAGGAAGAAGGGTGTGGTCGGTAAGGAAGGGGGTGTGGTTGTGAGGAAGGGGGTGTGGTCGGTGAGTAAAGGGGTGTGGTCAACATTTGTACATGTAGCTCAGTGGTAACCAACTCTGTACCTAACTCTTTTGCCTAACAAAGCACACCTCATTCAACAGCTACTAATCTTCAGCTGCTAAGTAGTAGAGTCATGGGGGCCAAATTAGGGTGCAAATCAAAACCTAGTAGATGGTAGATCTCCAGGAACAGGGTTGGGCAGCCCTGCTCTAGCTGTTGAATGAGGAGGTGTGCTTTGTTAGGGTTGGAGAGAAAACTGCTGTAACTAACTGAGCCAGGACTGATCGATCAACACAAAATCCAGGAATGGATCAGGGCCCTCCAGGATCAGGGTTCCCCATATCCACTGTAAGAGCTCTACGGCTCTGAGGATTTGCAGTGTCTGGTGGAGTGGAATGGCGCTCCGGCTCGTTCCCATGGTGACGGTGTTGTGTGCTGCCCCCCAGAGGACGCGGGGGGCATGGCGGTGCCGGGGGCGAGCCGGCTGCCCTTGGCGCTGGCGGGGTCATCGGCGGCGGCGGTGCAGGCGGCCATGGCGGCTCAGATGGCGGCTCTGGAGCAGCTGAGGGAGAGGCTGGAGTCGGGCGAGCCGGCGGAGAAGAAGATGGCTCTGCCGGGCGAGGAAGACCAGCGCCTCCTGCAGGCTGAGGAGCACCAGCGCCTCCTGCAGGCCGAGGAGCACCAGCGCCTCCTGCAGAGGGCGCTGCAGCACAACCTGCTCGCCATGACCGCCGCGCACGTGCCCATGAGCG
>CM045888.1:4311102-4361102 GCA_025169545.1 Anguilla japonica
CTTGTGACCTTCAGATTCAGCTGTTTGTGAAACTGAGCTTTTTCCCCCCTCCACTGGACTCCCGCAGGATCGGCCTGACTCCTCTCAGCTGTTGGGATTGACCTTTGACCTCAGAGTGAACTCAGATCTCCGATTTCCCATCTCGCTCTTCTCACTGGCCTTTTCCCCAAAAACAGCGGAGCACCCCAAACCCTAAGAAGCACGGATGTCGTACTCCCGTCCTGAGAGGCGCCAGACCCCACTTCTCTGTGCACTCTTGATTCTTCGATTGGCACGCAAACCTGGCTGTTTCTGAGGCTTTCATTGGCTGCTGAGAGAAAGGAATGGAAGTACACCGGGCAGGTGTTGCGACCTTGTGAAACGGCAGTTTGAGATCGCTGCTTCTCACCACCGCTGCCTGACTGGAAAGGTTCCTGGGAGGCCCCAGCACAGACCGTAAAGCCTCACGACGCCCCCTGGTGGTTGTTCTGTGGTCTGTCTAGCGCTGTGGGGACTGGAGGGGGAGGAGCCACAGACTATGTCTCATGGGGAGAGCGTGTGTGTGTGTGTACATGCGCGTGTACACGCATACGTGCCTTTTGTTTGTACGAGTGGTGTGCCTTTTTTGAAATGAGTACTGAAAGTTTCTTGCTGATTTTGGGGGTCCGGTGGGGCTGCTCACTGGTCGTGGGAAAGCGATCGAGCCTTTCACGCAGTCGTGTCCACGTCAGTGCAGGGCTGGAACGTCTGCGTGCTAGCTGTGGTGTCGCCCCGGGACGTCCTGGTGTTCCACTGACGTCGCTAACGGGTTTCTGGAAAGGTGTCGCACCCTGTGGCCTCAGCCAATGGCTGTGCTGCTGCTGTCCTGCCAACGTCGCAATTGGGGGATTCGGGGGTTCACCCCCTCCCCCACTCTCTCCACAGGAGTACTATGCCTACAGACCGCCACGCTTTTACTGCGAGATTCCGTCCGTGTACCTCACAGCAGTGATTTAAGGTCTACTCTAAATGTATTCCTGCATGTTCAGCAGGAAGTATCTGCCAATCGCCATCAGAGTTGTTTCACTGATTGTTAAAAAAACACTCCCTGATTGGGGCAGCTTGGGGTTTCCATGGATGTGGTTGCCATGACATTATCGCTTGCTCGTCTCTTGTGCAGGCATAACCACCTGCTTTTCTTATTGGGGCATGACTGTAATTAACTATGCAAATCCACCCAGTTGCTCACATTATAGTTTTATTATTTTTAAATGGACATAATAATATTCAAAATGGTGGCTGAGGATCAGAAAGCCAAACTGGAGGTTTGAGTTTGAGTATGCAGGTAATTTTATTGTCTTTTTTTTTTACAAGCCAAAGATGCAAGGCTTATTTAGTTGGGTTTTTTCATATCTGGTGTTTGTTAGTGTATTAGTTTCAGCTTGTCGTGTGTGTCAAAATAAGACTCTTTCTGAAAGTTTTTTTTTTTTTTTTTTTTTTTTTTTTTTGGTTTACCATTGCTTCTGCTGTGGTTAAGGTGGAGGTGCAGATTTTTTTGTTGTCTAACAACAAGGCTTTTGATTTATCAGGGATGTGAAATTTCAGTAAATTCGGGCAAGTGGGTGAGGATTTAATTTTCCCACAGCAGTCACTGGGGATAAAGAATGACTTCTGGGTTTATTTATTGCTGTGGGGTTTTCTGCTGCCTTTTTTCCACTTCAGTGGACAATCAGGTGCAGGTGGATTTTACTTCGGTCAGTAACTTCCTCTGCATCAAGCGCAACACTGCTGACAACCACCAGGGGGCGACATCTTATCGCGATTACCTGGAAAGAGCCACTTTTGGACCCAAGTGCCTCAGAGTGTGGGTGCGAAACAGGCAGGCACACTTCCAGTTTGGGCCGTTCTGGATCGGAAGCGTCAAGCATGTTCTCGCGGGACATGTCCCGTTAGTCTGCTGTATTGGAACGCTTGGTCAGCTCCTTTCCTCCGATGATGTTTGCACTGGAGGAATTGTGTGAATCCCCAGGAGGGGGTTGTGTTTTGGCGTGTGAAAGGGTATTTATTATTAACCTCTGGTCGCTCTTCTCAAATGCATTTATGAATTCTGATGAATTCGGACTAGGTTTTTAGTGGGAAAAGGGTGTGGCCTAATCCCATTCCTCAGGTTCTCAGTCCAGCACGGTGGATTGGTAGCACTCTCAGGGACAGTTGCATGACTTGGAAGATTTTGCAGCACCGTGTATACCTCACAGAGAACGCCTTATTTCTGGCAGACTTTGCTTCTGAAGCAAGACTTTTTTTTCCTACCTCACTAAATGTACAGCATGACCTTTGCGGCGGTGAAAGCTTTGCAAGAACCTGATTTATTTCACTTATGGACTACAGTTCACAAGCGAGCTCAGAATGGGGTTTTTGGTGGGTGTCAGTGCTCCAGGACATGCTCGTGTGTAACATGCGTTTTGATTGTGCTGACTGACTGCTTTCAGCGTTTGGTGGCAGGCAGAGGTAGACTCGTCGTGTGGAAAGCGCTTTTCTGTGCCTGTTCCTTCAGTTATTTTATCATCTCTGACTTGCACCTCCTGTAAGTCAGGTGAAGCTGGGGAAGAAAAGTTGATTGCTGCATTTAAACTTGACAGTTTTTTTTTCATGCTTTGGGCTGGTGGTGGGAAAGGGGACAGTCGTCTTTATTATTATTATTTTATTATTATTATTTTATTTTTTTAAACTTGCTGTTCAATGCCCTTGGTTGACAAAGCGTGCAGACAGCTGACAATCAGATACCGATGAAGCCAAACACACTGGGATGATTATCTGGAATGGGGGAGTGGGCGGGGCTTTGCAGGGAGGGGCGGGGCACGGCCTGGCTAGGCGGAGTTTTACAATCATTTTTCAGGGCAAGGATCTGGGCCTGAGAACGTTTGTGGTTTATGCTGGAGACCGCTCAGAGAGGAACCTTCATCTTGGATCCAGTCTCCAGTCAAAACCTTCTGCAGAGCTTTCTCCGAGACTGACCTTGGACGTTGTGTTCACGTGGTGTGTTTGAAACTTGCTGTATATAACATTGTCTCCAGAGGATCAGCCGCTGCTGTGACCGCAGGAATCTAGCCATTGGGTGGGAGAAGAGATGTAAAGGTGTGTCCTTTCTGTTTTATCATTTTTATTATACTTTTAACGGAACATCCCCCTCCCACCCACAAAAAAATGAAAAGGTTTCCTGCAAACGCGTGGGCGCCAGTACGCAGCAGTGTACACGTGTTCATTTTAATCGCCACCGCTGTGTGTGATTCATTCAGGGGTGCCCACTGCAGGGCTTTCACATGAAAGCCAAAATCCTCGGGGACCAGGTATGTTGTGACTTGCTCAGATGTTCAGTATCTCCTGTGAAGACGCACAAAAGGAAATGCATTACCTCTCGTCTTCACACAGTGGCCTATGTCACTCGTGTTATAAGAGGCCTTAAGTCGTATGCGCACAGTGTGTGTTGAAATGCGTGCCACTGCGCTGGGGAGTTTTGAGGTATGGCGGCTTTTCTCGACGGCCGCTGCTTGAACTGCAGACGCCAGGCTTTCTGTGCCGTGCTCTGGCACAGGGACCGACTGTCCTGGGTTCGAGAACCCGCGCTTCTGTGAAGGAGAAACACTTCCTTTGTACGAGGTTAGACTTCCGTGTCCCAGCATGCTGTGTGTATGTCTGTCTCCCTTGTGGAGTTTAATATTGTGCTTTTTAAACAAAAATGTATTCCCTTTATCTGTAACACTCTGTCTTCACTCAGAAAATTATTTTATTTAAAAGTGACCTTTTTTTAAATCAGTGCAAAACTGTAAATAGGGAGGAGCTGGTTTAATGTCTTGGCTCTTCTTTGTTTGCACATTTTTATGTGAAACTGATTCAGCACACCGGTGAGGCTTTCGTGATTGACTTCTCAGGAAATGCACTTCTACCTCCAATTTTACTGTGTCACTCAACATAAAGTGCAGGTTACTGTTTGTCTGTCCTGGTGGGGGAGTGGTCAGTTTGTGCGTTAAGGAGGGGGTTTTGTTGAGTGTTGTACTGAAAAATGTCATGTAGCACTTCATTTTTACAGTTTTGGTGAAAGAGCAAAGCGCCACCTGCAGTACACCCAAAACAAACCTTTGAACAGAAGTTTATTTTGCTTGCACTTTGTTCTGTGTTGGTGTGATAATTTGAAAGGTTCCCATGGTAACAGTGTCATGTGACCTAACAGGAGGCTGCTTGCAGAGAAAGGGGGACTGTGTTGTGCTGTTGTGCTGTGCTGTGCTTTGCTTGTTGAACACTGGCTGGCCTGTATTGCATGACTGGATGCTAGGTTTGTGCCAGACATTGACACCACAGGACCACACATTCTGTGCATTTGATAAAAGAATGCATGATAATTATAATGATAATTGCACCTCTCTCCAGTATTGCAGAGGTCAGAGAGGTCCGGCCAGCAAGGCACAGCACGTTCATCAGAATTGGTTGCTGTAATTACACAACTTGACTGCATAAAACACCTACTTAAAACCATCTTGCATAAAACACCTACTTAAAACCATCTTATTCCTCCAATAGAGAAGGAAATTGGGAAAATTGCTACAACCACAAACAAAAAAAAAAAAAAGACGGAGAATGTGATTGATTTGAAAGGGAAGGATATTGTGTCTCTTTATAGTCAAAGTACCATAACGACGCAGTTAAAATTGATCTCCTTTAAAAAAAAAAAAAAACAGGTTATGGTTCCCTTAGACCCACATGAAGTTAGCCAGATGTTTGACTTTATACACAGGAAGGCTTTTCCCCCCAAAAACCACAGAAATGACTGATGACAAATCTCATTTTTGGTAATGTGAGTTAATCTTGTTTTGGGTTTTTGTCCTGCCACGTACATACATGGCTCTTGGGTTTGTAAAAAAAATTAAGTAAATATTAAGGCATTATTGGTTTGTAATTAATAAAACATTTTAAAAGTTTACAGTTGGAATGTTTTTCTACGTACTTCATTCAGCCCAGGGGTATTAAAAACAGACATGGAGTGTTTCGACTTAAAATAAATACTAAGAGACCATTAATAAGTAAAAAAAAAAAGCATAGTTCTGGTTTTTTTTTTTTTTTTTGGTCTTTGTGCTTGTTGCCTACACACAACAATGGCTCCAATGGGGTAATTATGACAGATTCGTTGTTTCTTCCTACAGAAATAGTGGGGCGCTTGTAACTTACGTTTAATTATATCTGATGCTCCGTCAAAGATAAGCAAATTTAGTGCTGGCTTTACCATGCTTACAACGTTAGGATAGGAATTGCCCTCCCAAATCGTAATAACCGAATTTAGATTTACAGGTGGTCATTGTGGAAGAATATGTTTGTCTAATTCTACCGCTGTAATTCGGCTCTCTCACGAAGACATTTGTTCAGTAATGCAGTACATTTGATTTAGACGATGGGGCATTGCCTATGTAGATATCCCACTTAAATACACAAGCTAGGTAGGCTGCTAGTTAGGCTACCAAACGAATATTGTATATTTTTAATAATTCTCTTGTCTGTATTTTGCCTCCTAACTGTTTTGCCACATAACTGTTTGTTTTGTGCAGACGCTTACACATGACGTTCACGACGTCACTTCGAAGCGACGCCCAACCAGCAACAAGGCCGTAGTCCTAGCGGCAGATTTAAATTATTAAACCAAAATATCCATTACAACGAACAGGTTGCGCAAGCGGTGGTCAGCGAGATTAAATATCGACGTTTATAGCTTGTTCTGCTACCACTCACGTTTTGGTATCAAAACCATTTTAGTCATCGTGATATAGTTGTATAGTCCAGGTTTGCTTGCTTAAAGTAAAATGATACTTCGATCTAGAAGAACACCCGCTCGTCCATCGAAGGAGGCCGTCGTTACCCCCACTTCCACTCGGCGCAGCCTTCGTCCTCGCTCGGCAATACGAACAAGAGCAGCGGTAAGGACTTGGTTGCATGGATTGGACTAGGTTTGACTCTGAGCTAACATTCACTAGAACAGTTACGTGAAAAATACACATGGGGGACGTTAACATTTACTAGCTTGTTATGACTGTTTGGTTTTAAAGAGAAAGAGAATGCTGGCTCGCGGGAGCAAAACAATGCTAACATGCTATTGCTAGCATAAAACCTAGAGATTAAACAGGAAACAACGTATAACGTAAGTAGCAACAATGGTTTTTTTTAAATCTGTAAACTAGCAATCTTTATAACTAAGCTTAGCAGTATCAACGCTGTTGCTAAGCAATAGCCAGCGTTAGCAATAACTAACCATGTTCCTAACTAATCAGACGTAGCCAACGCTGGCCAATCAGTGTTTTTAATCGCTAACGTTGGTTAACATTAAACCGTGTTTCTAGGTTTGAGTCTGTGGTAGCTAATTGGCTATTTAGTCAGCAATGCTACATGTCGATTGTGATGACTCTGTTTGCAAGGGTTTTGCTTGGGTTTTATGTGTAATCTTCAGTAAATGTTTGTATTTGCAGGTGACCTTTTCCCGAAGCTACCAAGCTAGCTAGGAAGTCCCGTCTTTATTTCTGATATGCAACTCGTACTTCCGCTTCCTCTCTGTTTGTGATGGTCCCGCCCCTGGTTCAACTTGATTGGTTGGTAGAATTCAGTGACGTGAACGAGCTGTGCTTTTCAGTCCAGATTTTCCAGAAGTTAAGATTTTCTCCAACTTTCAAAACGGATCAGATGTGGAAAATCCAGGTTCAGGAAGTAGAAACCCCCCAGTATTTTGTTCCAACCGCCAGGATTTGCTAATTGGCACAAGGCTTCAGCCAGGAGCTAGACGAAATCCATGGCAGGACTTTTTTCTGACCACTGGACTTTCAAGCTCTGATGCAGGTGCTGCTCCAGGTGCCAGTTTGTGTCTGGGTTGTGTTTATGTTTTAGCTGGAAAGATGGCTGACTTGCGTATGTATCCTTGTGGCCACGCAGAGCCGAGAAGAGGCGGTCATCGAGTGCGAACTGCAGTTCTCTGATGAGGAAAGCATCCCCACTGTTGCCAAGCGTCCCAAAATCCCGGCTCGAGCTCGAAGGAGGGTGGCCGCAGCGCAGGACAGCGAAGGTATACAGGCTTGGCCAGTGGAGCTGAACACTGCCGGGTGAACTGTGAATTTCATCAGAGGGTGACTGGGTCGAATCCTGAGGAGAACACACCTACTGTTGAGAGTTGCTGTGCATTTTGGACTGCATTTTACACACACACACACCTCAAGAGCTCTTTTGACTCTTCATTGTAAATAAGATTCTGATTTTAATTGACCTGCCTGGTAAAGGGTAAATAAAATACACGCACACATTATGGCTAGGTGTGGGCAGGCCTTCTGCGAGGGCCTGACGGTGCCTCTGGTCTTCTCCCTCTTAGATGTGGACTTTAAGACCCCCGTCCGCGGGCGGCAGCTGCGGGTGCATTTTCAGGAGGACAGCCTGTCCCCCAACCCTTCGACCCCGAACCCCGCCGTGCGGAACATCTACTCGCCCATCGTTCGCTTCCTGACGCCAGTTAAGAACGGTGAGTGCGCCCGAGGGCCTCGCTCGTGCACGGACTCGGCGGCGGGTCGTACGCGCAGCGCCATCGCCCTTCACGTGCACGCTCGCGTTTCCGCCTTTAGCCGCCAGTGTTCTCCTCTGCGTGCTACGAGCGGGTGCAGATCCCCAGTCTCGGGCCCCGTCCACACGTGCACGGATTTTTCTGAAAATGTAGTTTTTTTCCCTCCCATCCACACGAAAACGGCGTTTTGAAAACGCCCTCCAAGGTGGAGATTTTTCAAAACTCCGGTTTCTCTGTCTTCGTGTGGACAAGAAAAACGGAGCTTTATGAAAACGCTCGCGCATCAGTTACCATGGAAATTGGTATATTGCGCATGCGGCAATCGTTTTAGCGTTCTCCTGTGGACGGAGATATTTTTTAAAATGCCGGTCGTGTGGATAGGATTTTTTTTTTAACGGACGAGGAAAACACTACGTTTTCAGAAAAATCCGTATACGTGTGGACAGGGCCTGAGTCTGAGGAATGTGTGTCTCACACGGTGTTACTTCTTGCCAGTGTCCTGCCAAGCCCTTATATCTCAAATCCCTTTCATCTTCCCATTTACCAACACAACATTATGGAAGAATCACATGTTAATTTGTTAAGCTATGGGACACTTAAATCATAAAGCTGGATGAGAGCTTTCACTGTGTGTGATACTGAAATGGCCTCAGGCTGAGAGCTTTCACCATGTGTGATACTGAAATGGCCCCAGTCTGAGGGCTTTCACTGTGCATGATACTGAAATGGCCCCAGGCTGAGGGCTTTCACTGTGTGTGACACTGAAATGACCCCAGACTGAGGGCTTTCACCGTGTATAATACTACAGGTATAATACAGGTGTGTGTGGGTCTCAGGTGTGCTAACAGGTGTGTGTGTGTGGGTTGCAGGTGTGCTGACAGGTGTGTGTGTGTGTGGGTCACAGGTGTGCTAACAGGTGTGCGTGGGGTGTAGGTGTGTGTGTGTGGGTCACAGGTGTGCTAACAGGTACGTGTCTGTGGGCTGCAGGTGTACAGTCTCCCGCCCCTGAGCTGATGAGTCCGGAGTAGGTGTGTGTGTGTGTCTGTGGGTCTCCGGTGTTCTGACGTGTGTGTGTGTGTGTGTGTGTGTGTGTGTGGGCTGCAGGTGTACAGTCTTCCGCCTGTGAGCTGATGAGTCCGGAGCGGTGTGTGTGTGTGTGGGTTTCAGGTGTTCTGACGTGTGTGTGTGTGTGTGTGTGGGTCTCCGGTGTTCTGACGTGTGTGTGTGTGGGCTGCAGGTGTACAGTCTCCCGCCCCTGAGCTGCTGAGTCCGGAGCAGTGTGTGTTCGGCTTCGACGCCCTCAGCCCTCTGTCAGACGACGAAACCAACGACGAGGTGTTCAACCCGTGAGTCCCCTGCTGCGCGCCGAAACTTCTGCTCTTCCCCCGGGACAGCGGGCACAAATAAACCCCACTTCCTGGACTGCCAAAAAGTTTTGATCATATGACTCATGTGGAAACCCTCTGTTGCATTGTAGGACACTCTGAAAAAAGTGTTATGAATGTAAAAAAAATGCATGAATACAAATTCCCCTCAGAATTAGAAATGTTGCTTGATGCTGTTGCGCGCAGGTGTCGTTTCCATGGAGATGCCTGACAGCCAGGTACTCTGAAGGTGCTCTTCTGTCGCCCCGCAGGTACGCCTTCATCAAGAACATTCCGTCACATTCCCAGCAGTCCCGGCCCTGCGTGAGGGACATTCCGATTAAGACCCGGAGCATCCCGGAGGCCACGCTGGTCTTGGACCTGGTGAGTGTCCCGTTCTCCCTCTGCTGTGACCCTGCCCTGGAGGAAAGGTGTTTTCAGAAAAGACGCTCCTGTGGTGAATCCCGTGTGGCTCAGCTCGTCAAACCCTGAGCCTGGAGCTGACGATCAGGGCCCTGTTTCGCGAAGAGGGATTACGGAGTTTAGCTGGTTAACTGCGCTGAGTAAAACCCGGAACCCTCCCAAATCGGGAACATGGACTGAAGTAAAAAAAAAAAAAAAAAAAAAAAAAAATCTGTTTCCTGAAAAACCTCCCAGATTGATCTGCTTAACCGAGTCCTCGCTTGTTATGGAACCATTCTTAATTTAGCTGAGCGTGGTGTTCATTCGCAGTGTCCTCCTCGCTCTGTGTCATTCTCAGGATATTAATCATTCTGGTCCCCCCTGCTGTTGATCTGAACTACACTTTAGCTTCCATTAGGTTCTTGGTCTGCATTATCCTCATAGTCCCAATTTGCCCACTTGGTTAAACGTCAGTCTTTTCTGTCTGCCTGGATTTTATTGTGGATTCCAGTATTTCCGTCCCCCAAAATGTAAAGTATTTGGATCGTTTTTCAGATTGTCCTTCTCTCCCTTGTGTAATGTCCATTTTGCCCATGCAGATTTGTGGGTAATGTAGTTTCTTTTTTCCCCCCTGTGTGTTTGTACTGCAGGATGAGACCCTGGTGTTCAGCACGCTCAGTCACCTCGATAACGCAGAGTACACTTTTCACACTTCCTTTCAGAATCACAAGTACAAAGTAAGTGAAGCGAGACATTCCACTCCTCCCATCTCCTGCGTCCAGCACAGCAGTGTATCTAGAGCCTGCGTGGATCTATCTGACCGGTGATGTCACAATGTCAGGCTCTGTCCTCAAGCTGTCTGTAAAAACTGATGCACTACTTCCACTGGGTGCCAGTATTGTCACTTTCATGGAGCAAATGTGTCTATTAACCCTTTGAAGAGTTGGTTCTTTGGAATGCTTTTTTTTCAAGATTCTAAGTCGGTGTTCGAGAACTCCATTGCTTTCAGTCACCAGCAGTGACTGTTACATCAGCATCAGAATGTTCCGTTTAGGACATTCTGATCACATTAGATAACCTTACACCTTGAAGGGTTAAGGGCCAGTTCTGTCAGGAATCCTACAGAGCGGCCATTAGTGCAGAAATGAGCTGCAAGCTGACCGGGGCCCGTCTGCAGTTCAGGAGCTGAGTGCTGTAGTGCACTGTAGCTGTGTAGCTGTCACACCTGAGTGTAAGCGCTGGCAGGGAAGGTAAGCGCTGGTAGGGAAGGTAAGCATTGCTGGGGAAGGTAAGCGCTGGTAGGGAAGGTAAATGTTGGTAGGGAAGGTAAGCGCTGCTAGGGAAGGTAAGCGCTGGTAGGGAAGGTAAGCGTTGCTAGGAAGGTAAGCGCTGGTAGGGAAGGTAAGCATTGCTAGGGAAGGTAAGTGCTGGTAGGGAAGGTAAGCGCCGGTAGGGAAGGTAAACGTTGCTAGGGAAGGTAAACGTTGCTAGGGAAGGTAAGCGCTGGTAGGGAAGGTAAGCGCTGGTAGTGAAGGTAAGCCCTGGTAGGGAAGGTAAGCTCTGGTAGGGAAGGTAAGCGCTAGTAGGGAAGGTAAGCTCTGGTAGGGAAGGTAGGGAAGGTAAGCTCTGGTAGGGAAAGTAAGCGCTGGTAGGGAAGGTAAGCGCTGCTAGGGAAGGTAAGCTCTGGTAGTGAAGGGAGGGAAGGTAAGCGCTGGTAGGGAAGGTAAGCGCTGCTAGGGAAGGTAAGCGCTGGTAGTGAAGGAAGGTAGGGAAGGTAAGCTCTGGTAGGGAAGGTAAGCGCTGGTAGGGAAGGTAAGCGCTGAGTTGCGTTTGCACTGTGTGACACAAGCAGCCTCCTGCCAGGTTTCACTCACACACGGTTCCTCTCACAGGTGTACGTCATCCTAAGACCCCACGTCCAGAAGTTTCTGCAGAGAATGTCAAAGATATTTGAGGTAAGCCCTGCATGTGCTGTGTGCACGTTCTTCCTGTGATCCATCTAGGACAATTCCCCCCACACCCACAGCCCACACCCGCACCCCATACCCCACACCCCACACCCCACACCCGCACCCCATACCCCACATCCCACACCCCAACCTCATGACTCACCCTTAATCTGCCACACCCTCTTTGTCTTTTAAATTTTTATTTTTATTTTTTACAGATTTCCATCTTTCTACAAGAGCCATGTTTTCACTGTGGCTCAACTGTGTGTGTTTTCTTTAACAGATGTTCGTCTACACGTCAGCGAAAAGACAGTATGCGGAAAAGATTCTGGATGTCCTGGACCCACAGAAAAAGCTATTCCGGTAAGACAGTCTCAGTATCCGATTACAAACACCAGCGATGGAGACTAGCTCCAAGACCGAGACCATCTCAGTCCAGGAAAACTGCCCTGGCTGGACTGAATGAGAGTTATTTAATTAACCCTTGATGCCAGTAAAGTCTCTGTAGATTACTGGCTATTCTAAAAAGTATCCATTTTACAATTTTCAAAAGAGAAATGGTCTTTCACAGGACTGCTTGTTTTTGGTAGTAATGATATTTTGTTTGCGCATTGAAAGGAATCCATAGGAGGTTCCAGTGGTCATTTTCACCAGCATCTAAAGATTTTAAATGCGTATTTGACCTTTGACCCAGGTCAGGTCTAAATGTCGTTAAAACGCAGTAGACCAGATCCAGAAACGCAGCAGAAAAAGAGCAGAGTGAAAGTCTGCATCGAGAGCAGGGCGTGGCCTTGCCCCTGGCCCGTCTGTGTTCAGGCTCACAGGTGTGCTCACCTGTGGAGCTCCAACGCCCTTCCTTTCCCTCCGCAGACACCGCCTGTACCAGGACGACTGTTTCTGCGTCCTGGGCCACTACGTTAAGGACCTGGGCCTGCTGCAGAGGGACCTGGCCAAAACCGTGGTGCTGGACGACGCCCCCCACGCCTTCCCTTATCACGTGAGTCCAGGGGAGATGGTGATTGCGTGCTGGGAGGCAGGTGAAGGTGTAAAAGGTGCTGGGAGGCAGGTGAAGGTGTAAAAGGTGCTGGGAGGCAGGTGAAGGTGTAAAAGGTGCTGGGAGGCAGGTGAAGGTGTAAAAGGTGCTGGGAGGCAGGTGAAGGTGTAAAAGGTGCTGGGAGGCAGGTAAAGGTGTAAAAGGTGCTGGGAGGCAGGTGAAGGTGTAAAGGTGCAGGGAGGCAGGTGAAGGTGTAAAAGGTGCAGGGAGGCAGGTGAAGGGTGTAAAAGGTGCTGGGAGGCAGGTGAAGGGTGTAAAAGGTGCAGGGAGGCAGGTGAAGGTGTAAAAGGTGCAGGGAGGCAGGTGAAGGTGTAAAAGGTGCAGGGAGGCAGGTAAAGGTGTAAAAGGTGCAGGGAGGCAGGTGAAGGTGTAAAAGGTGCTGGGGCAGGCAGGTAAAGGTGTAAGGTGCTGGGAGGCAGGTAAAGGTGTAAAACGGTGCTGGGAGGCAGGTGAAGGTGTAAAGGTGCAGGGAGGAGGTGAAGGTGTAGAAGGTGCTGGGAGGCAGGTTAAGGTGTAAAAGGTGCTGGGAGGCAGGTAAAGGTGTAAAAGGTGCAGGGAGGCAGGTAAAGGTGTAAAAGGTACTGGGAGGCAGGTAAAGGTGTAAAAGGTGCTGGGAGGCAGGTGAAGGTGTAAAAGGTGCTGGGAGGCAGGTGAAGGTGTAAAAGGTGCTGGGAGGCAGGTAAAGGTGTAAAAGGTGCTAGGAGGCAGGTGAAGGTGTAGATGTGTGCTGGGAGGCAGGTGAAGGTGTAATGGGTGCTGGTTTTCGTTTCAGGTGATGAACACGATCCCCATTCCCAGCTGGGTGGGCGATAAGAGCGACAGGGAGCTGCTGAAGCTCATTCCGTACCTGGAGAAGCTGTCTGAAGCGGTGAGCTGGCCGTCCGACGCACGCGCGCCAAAAACTGCCAGACCGGAACATTCTGGAAGTCCGTGTCTGCCACACCTTTAGGACACGCCCTCATTTCAGAGCTCCCTGACTCTTATAAGTACATCATAAATCTTATGGATATTGAATACACAGAAGGGTTTCCCCTGCAGTTTAGGCAGGATAGCCCAATGCACCTAAACACTCCTGTAATTATTCAGAGAGGCTGTTCTTAACAGAAATAATACACCATGTGCATGCTTTCACTGATTAAAAATTAAAAAAATTATTTGTGCAAATAAAATCAATTAAAAATTTGTTTAAAATACTTATGGCAAGTTAATTTTCACCCAGTAATTGTATTGGGCTAGATTATTACCAAGATACACACTGTGCAGCTCAAAAATGTATTCTAAAAAGTATTTTATATGGTCAAATCTTATTGTTTGACAGATATGTAACTCCCAAGTTCAAATAATAACGTGACTGATTTCTACAATGGTGATTAGGAATTATAAAGTGATAAAGAAATTATATTTTACTTATCCCTTCTATGTGCTTACCAGCACAAACGCCTCTGGTCCCGTTAACTGTCAGGCAAATGTCAAATCTAGGTCGCGATGAAAAGCTCAGTGTAACCTGCTAATGCGTGCCCTTGGTGGCACCAAAATAGCCCGGCAATGTTGCACCGAGACCGACGATGTTCATTGTGAGGGAAAGGCGTTTCACCATCTCGTGTCTCTTCAGGAGGATTTCCGGCAGGTGCTGAAGAGAAGGACAGATCATTTGCATCGGCTGCTCTCTGAAGACTGAGGTGTGGAGGCGCGGCCTCTGCCAGCGACACGCTCCGGCTCGAGACGCCGTGAGAGGCTCCCTGTAACAATCCGATGTGGAATGGCGACACCTGCTGCTCGCAGGAGAAAGTGCAGTCCTTGTGCGCTATATTTCAGAACAGATTTCACACAAAGAACCAGTTGAAAGCCCTTGAGCTTGAATTTTTGTTGTTGTTGTTTTTTAAGAAAAGACTTGCCTAAAAAAATGTGCGAAAAGTTCCAAAACGCCTGTTTTCTGTAAGCAGGGAATTGGAGCAAACTACAGCAGGAAATCAATAGCTCAAGTCGTGCCCTGCTGGAAAATGTTGGAAGCTTTCGTCCTGTTTTTCATTGTTTTCCCTAATTTATTAATTTGATATTTTTCTTGATCTATATGTATTTGTGTGATTGCTGCCGGTTTTAACGCTAAAATAAACCCGTATGAAATACGTTTTTGTAATGAAGTATTTTTGTCTTTTATTGGAGGAGAAAAGTGAATGAAAAACTTTCTCAAGCCAGTTTGTATTATTTGAGTGCGTAGTGCATGTGGAACCATTGGCACCATTAAATGTTATTTAACCAAATGTGAAAGCTTTGGATTGTTAAAGGAGTAACATGGTGGTTGAACGTGACACTTCCCAGTTGTCTTTAGGCAACAACAAAACAAATGTGCATAATTTTTTTTATTATTCAGTCATTTCAATGTACTTTAAAACGTATTTTTCTAAGCCTAAATTTCCCACTATAAAAGTTCACCCGAACCGTCTGGGCGTGGTAATGAGAACTGTCAGTTAGCTATGATTGACAGACCGTGCCCCGTTACCATAGCTACCCCCATGATACGCGCTCTTTTTGGGAGACTTTTCACTAGCTAGCTAGCTTAGTAGTATATCAAGTATCGATAGATAGCTAAGATAAGGACGTTGACTTGTATCCAATTATAATTTTTGCTATCTAGCTAGCCAAGTTAAGATAAAAGCACAACTATAACGTCCTCATAAAAGCAAACTAGCCAGCTAACGTTATCGATAACATTGCCTTGTTATCTAGCTAGCTAGCTAAATGAATATAACTAGAAATAATCTAATAGTCCTTAAAAGCCACTCTAATTTAAGTGAACCTAACGTTAGTCAAATATTTGCATTGTCTTGCCTGTAAGCCAGCGGCGCAAACTATGGGTCTCGAGTTATCCATGGAAAGGTGGAAAGGGGAGTGGTTACTGTGTTCGTGACGCACCAAGTTGACAACTTTCTCAACCGGTTGAAAATAGGACGATAAATTTCTAACGCATATTTCTCCAAAAATACAGAACGGACATATTTAATACTTTACTCATTGTGTTTCTTCAATGCCTCTTGTGCAAATAGCACATAAAACCGAGAAAGTGTGAAAATCACCCTGGTACTTCTTTAAAGAATAGTTTGCATATCATTAAATTCATTGTGTACGACCTATTTTAAAGCAGTCATTTTGTAGCACTCCGGTTATGTTTGGATCTGACTGATTACTGTTAACTAGAATTGCACGTGTCATTGCATAAATATCTAAACGTCTGTCTTAAATAGCGCATTTCAGAATCCTTGAGTTGTCTCCGAACTCACCGCTAAACCTGGTCGTGGATATTTAAACTCCTGTGTTCACGATGAACCTGCGTTTAGTTGTACCAAAACCCGCAGTTGAGCTACCGACAGTGTTTAGTTCAGGTGCGTGTAAAGCTGAGTTATGTGGTCTAAACTGATCCTGGATCAGCTCTCGGGCTAGTCTCGAATAACCCGGAAGAACAAAGGTGAATTCCGAGCGCCTGTCGGAAGTTTTTAAGTATTTTTCAAGATGGCGGCGGTGGTCGGTACGTAATGTTGACTGAAATATTGTTTTATAATCGTTGTTTTAAATTGCCGGTGTTTAAACTAGTGAGGCCATAAATAAATTGAGTAAAAACATTAAGCCGTGTTTTTGGGGTTAACTTACGAACCTTAAGCTTATTATTCATAATTGTCTAGGGCTTGGATCGACGCTGGTGACCTTGTGTATTGTGAGCTAGCGCCCAGTGTGAGACTGGACGCTTGCCCGCTAGCTTTTTGTTGGTTAGTTGGCAGTCTTAGGGAAATAACGTTTTGCTATGGAATTCAGCGGTTTAGCATATATTTTCCTTGTTTTGTTTATTTCATACAGCTCCTCGCCTAATCCGTTTTGGGTCGTATTCTTTGAGGTGAGTTAACGTTATGAAATGTTTACGCTCCTTATAAAACGCCTCGTCTGCACACGACGCAGCATCATTCCGTTAGTAAATAGTTTTATTGAAGACTGAAGGGGGTGAGTCACTACAGCCCGGGCTGTATGTGTGTTGTTAAGCTTCTGAAACAGGGAGCTACTTTTTACAGTATCTAAATTGGAACTGTGCCACGATGCTTTAATTGGAGAATAGTCTGGCACGTCGTACAGTTAGTGACTTGCTGAGATATTTGATGACGGGAAACAAGGCTTACTTAAAATTCAATGTGGCCCCCGACGCAATACCGTTGCACAATCGTTCCAATGTTTATAATGCATTATGGGCGAACGAGCTATTTTCCCCCTAAAGAGTCATCTAATATGTAAATCTTCTGTTTTAATATATTGCTGAGAGCTTCACTTAAAAGATAAAATAATTCATTGACTTTTCCTTTGTTTCTTTCCACGCAGACCTACGTCTGCGTACTGCTTGCAGACGCAGGGTCTTCATCAGAGCGCAACAAATGCGAATTCCAGCAGGTGAGGACTGTCCTGTTAACTTGCGTGTCTGCTTAGACCGGACCGCTCCGTAACGCTGTGTCTCTATGGGCGCGTGCCTGAGATAGTAACCCTGTTTCCTGCCGTTGTAGTGTGGTTCCGCTTCGGGAGAAGAGCACCGCTGTTGCTGCCAAGGCTTCCGCCGTGCCGAGCAATAAGGGGGAATATGTGATCACCAAACTGGACGACCTGGTCAACTGGGCCCGCCGGGTAAGACCTTAGCACCAGCAGTACAGAATACAACCAGGGCAATTCAGCCATGCAGAAAAATATATCTCACTGACTGTCAGACGGTTATATCAGCATTTTCCCTATTTCCAGTTTTTGAAGGAAATGTCTTTGTGACAGTGTCTCTGTGAAAGAGCTGCTTAAAAACAGAACTGCATGCTGTGAACATGGAGCCAGTAGCATGTTTATCAGAAACTCCTCCAGTTTCTGTTTGCCTCTTGACGGTGTTTGTTCATGTTCCTATATCTGTGTTTTTTGTGTGTGATTGCTTGTGTGTGTATTTGTGTGTGTGTGCGTGTGTATTTGCGCGTGCATGTATTTGTGCATGCGTGTGTGTTTGTGCATGCATGTGTGTATGTGTGTGTTTGTGCATGCGTGTGCATGCATGTGTGTGTGTGTTTGTGCATGCGTGTGTGTATGTCTGTGTTTGTTCACGCGTGTTTGTTCACGCGTGTGTTTGTTCACGCGTGTGTTTGTTCGTGCGTGTGCTTGTTCACGCGTGTTTGTTCACGCGTGTGCTTGTTCACGCGTGTGTTTGTTCGTGCGTGTGCTTGTTCACGCGTGTGCGTGTTATACCCGCAGAGCTCTCTGTGGCCCATGACGTTCGGCCTGGCGTGCTGCGCGGTGGAGATGATGCACATGGCGGCTCCGCGCTACGACATGGACCGCTTCGGCGTGGTGTTCCGCGCCAGCCCCCGCCAGGCGGACGTCATGATCGTCGCCGGGACCCTCACCAACAAGATGGCCCCCGCCCTCCGAAAGGTAGCGTCTCCCTGTCCCAGCGGTCCTCTGCTCCTCAGCCGAGGGCTTTACCCCCCCCGCGGAACCTCCCCCCCCCTCCCCCCCCCCGTCCCGCTTTACCTCCATCTCAGTACCTATAGCCCCTTTCACACAGCTAATACCGCATCTGAGCCGCCTCTGATGCGGTAACAGGTTCCCTTTCCCACAGAATTTGTAATGCGGCGTTCGAGCCGTCTTTACCTTTCACACACAGTAGAACTCAACTCTCGTGAATGAATTGTTTACGTTCCGTTACCATAGTAACACACTTGATGTAGGCCCAAAGCCGTAACGTTACTTGTTGTTTATTTTCGTTGCAATCCTCTTGTAATTTCCGGCAAAACAGTCGAACAAACAAACAAACGTTACGTTTTGAAATGCAAGTGGTTGCATTTTTTGTGGTATTAGTTTTCGCGTTCTCAATGCATTTACAATGTGGGTCCAGGTATTTCCTCTGTACGCCATTTTTTCGGTTAAGAGACAGGTGGGCGTGAGCGCAGATCTGTAACATAATTCGAACGCCGCCCAGAAAGCAGCCGTCGATGCTGCTTTCCGTTCCCACAGGAGAAATACGGCGGTAATCGAGGTGCCTCGAAAACACCGGGAGAGGAGTTTTCGATGCGGTAGTTTAAAAGCCGTCGCAACGTGTTCACACAGACATAAGTGTGGTATCGAAGCCGTCTCAAAAACTCCTTTTTTCTTCAGTGTGAAAGGGGTGTATGAGGAACAGTCTGGTATCGTGATGGATGCAGATTAGCTGTGCTACCTGGCCACTTTCACAGCGACCTGCTTATTCCATTCTCTCATTCTGTGTTCAGCTGTGTGACCTGCTCTTTGTGTTCAGGTGTGTGACCTGGTCTTGGTGTTCAGGTGTGTGACCTGGTCTTTGTGTTCAGGTGTGTGACCTGCTCTTTCTGTTCAGGTGTGTGACCTGCTCTTGGTGTACAGGTGTATTATCTGCTTTTTCTGTTCTTCTTCTTTGATTTCTAGGTGTATGACCAGATGCCAGAGCCCAGATACGTCATTTCAATGGGGAGGTATGTCTCCGGCCTTCATTCTTTTCAAAATGGCTTTTTAATATAAATAATCCAATTTTTGTTATAATTATGATCTGGAGGATCAAAACAAAGTTTTTACTGAGTAACGTTTTGATCCGTGTGGGTCTTTTCAGATCGGTCTTGTCACTATTTTGTTTCATAAATCCTTTTATTTCCGCGATTATTTCTGCAGTTAATTTCCTTTCCATGTTGAATTGATCTGATTAGAAACTGGCTTTGCTGGTTTACCGGAGTGGCTCTCTGCCCCTGTTCCTGGAGATCTGCCATCCTGTAGGTGTTCATTTCAACCCTAATTTGGCACTCCTGATTGCACTAATTGGCAGCACAGATCTCCAGGTACAGGGCTGAGAACGCACTGGTTTACTGCATGTGTGAGTGTTGCCTGTTCGCCCCCTGGTGGTCGTGTGATGTACTGCTTCCCTCAGCTGCGCTAACGGAGGGGGATATTACCACTACTCTTATTCTGTGGTGCGAGGCTGTGACCGCATCGTTCCGGTGGACATATACGTTCCAGGTAAGACCGCGCTCATTCTCTGCCCATCTTAGTATTTAAACAAACAAACAAAAGGCCAGCTTTCATTTCCGCCTGTCTGGTTAAATATGCACGTCTATGGTTCTGACGCTATGTGTCGGTTCTGTAATGGACACTCACAGCAAGTTTGTTTCTGATTGGGAGTCCACGAAACGGCTGCGCTGCCGATTGGCTGAAATGCGAAACACTATGTTTACATTCTGCCTGTGGGTAGCAGTGTGAGTAATCTCTTGAGCCCAGGATATAAAAGGTTAATTATCAGATGGTTAAAATAGCCATACATTTTATAGCATTTTGTTTAATTACATTTTTTGTTTATAATGTAACTGTTAAAAAATATATATTATTCTGATTGCACGTTAATAATGGTGAAAATTTATCCCACACGTTATTTTTTGCCATGGAATATTTGCTGAGGCAGTTCATGTGAAGTACTTTGTCAGAACATCAGTGTGTTCTCTCTGATTGAGCTGGTGTGGTTTGGCTCTGTTGTGACCTTTGACCCCTCACTGCGAGCCGATGTGGTTTGGCTCTGTCGTGACCTTTGACCCCTCACTGTGAGCTGATGTGGTTTGGCTGTGCTGTGACCTCTGACCCCTCACTGTGAGCTGATGTGGTTTGGCTGTGCTGTGACCTCTGACCCCTCACTGTGAGCCAATGTGCTTTGGCTCTGCTGTGACCTCTGACCACTGGCTGTGAGCTGGTATGTGTTGGCTCTGCCGTGACCTCTGACCCCTGACCCCTGGCTGTGGCTCCTGCAGGCTGCCCGCCCACAGCAGAGGCCCTGCTGTACGGCACCCTGCAGCTGCAGAAGAAGATCAAGCGGGAGAAGAGGATGAAGATCTGGTACCGCAAGTGAGAGGGAGTGCCGGCGTCCGGCCGTCTGTCTGTCTGCCCGCCCGTTTGTCCTTTATTTATGGCTGGCTGTCGTCCGCAGGGAGGAATGGTTGGCAGTTTTTTTAGGAGCTGCCCTGCATTGGAATTTTCTTTTTCTCCTCTTCTCTGTGAGTAACAATAAAGTGTGCATAAACTCTGACTTTTGGTGCCTGTGTCTGTGTTTCTGTAGAGTAAGCACTACATGAGCAGTTCTCCAGTCACACTCCGAGCACTGTGCTGCATTCCTAAATAAGAGGCCTGTCATTTACAGAAGTCCTGCAGACCCTTCGGTCTGCATGGCACACACATTCTGAACCTATGCTAAACCACAGCTCTCTCCATTACCATGGTAATCAAGGTTAATGATCACATATCACATCGTACTCCCCGCAGAAGCTGAACTTTGACCTTGAGAAGTGAACTGTTTTTAAGAAACGGCTACACATTGTGTCTGAAAAAGTTTTTTTTCTTGTTTAAAAAAATGTTTCAAAAAGTTTAAGAGGCGTCAACCCTCTGTCCAGCACAGCAGCAAACGTTTCAGTCACGTGCTTTCATCAGTGCTGTAAGGACCTACTCTAAAGCACAGCTCTCTCCTTTAGCTTCATCAGTGCTGTAAGGACCTACTCTAAAGCACAGCTCTCTCCTTTAGCTTCATCAGTGCTGTAATGACCTACTCTAAAGCACAGCTCTCTCCTTTAGCTTCATCAGTGCTGTAATGACCTACTCTAAAGCACAGCTCTCTCCTTTAGCTTCATCAGTGCTGTAAGGACCTACTCTAAAGCACAGCTCTCTCCTTTAGCTTCATCAGTGCTGTTAGGACCTACTCTAAAGCACAGCTCTCTCCTTTAGCTTCATCAGTGCTGTAATGACCTACTCTAAAGCACAGCTCTCTCCTTTAGCTTCATCAGTGCTGTTAGGACCTACTCTAAAGCACAGCTCTCTCCTTTAGCTTCATCAGTGCTGTAATGACCTACTCTAAAGCACAGCTCTCTGCTTTAGCTTCATCAGTGCTGTAAGGACCTACTCTAAAGCACAGCTCTCTCCTTTAGCTTCATCAATGCTGTAAGGACCTACTCTAAATCACAGCTCTCTCCTTTAGCTTCATCAGTGCTGTAATGACCTATTCTAACGCACAGCTCTCTCCATTACCTGGATCAGGGAGGATATTATAAAGAGGAATGGACTGTGGAGTCAAACTCTGAATCTGTGTTTGAATCATGTTTCTAAGGGAGGGTGTGTGCTTGTGATTAGCTGGGGAATGAGATTCCATTTGGATTAACACGTCAGAGAGAGAACTGACTGAACCTGAAGAACAGGGCTGGTGTAAAACTGCTGGCAGATCAGACAATCAAACCTCAGTGTTACAATGCTGTGTGATAATCGGGTGTGTCTAACAGGAAGAGTGAAGTACAGTTTCTCACAGGTGGAAGCTTTAGTTACATCAGGGACCTTTTAACACGATTTCAATATATATTTTTCAGAAATACAGGACTTTCTGATTATGTAGACAGAAAAAACTGACGAAGAGAGATTTGAGTCTAATTTTAAAGACAGTCCTTAGCTGCAGTTTGTTGTGACAGCAGTAAGTAAAAGTGAAACTAAACTACAGATTTAACAGAAATCATTATTGAGCTCAGAACAGACTGAGTCAGAATGGCGTCTGGATCTTCTCTCCTGGAAGAGGAGCTCTCCTGTCCTGTGTGCACTGAAATCTTCAGGCATCCTGTTGTCCTGCGTTGCACTCACAGCTTCTGTAACGCCTGTCTGCAGCAGTACTGGGAACAGAAGGGATCTCAGGAGTGTCCAGTTTGCAGGAGAAGATCTTCTATAGATCGGCCTCCCCTTAGCCTGTCTCTGAGGAATGCCTGTGAGGCGTTCTTAAAGGAGAGAAGTCAGAGAGAAAAAGCAAAATCTGAACTCTGCAGTCTGCACAGTGAGAAACTCAAACTGTTCTGTTTGGATGATGATGACCCCATTTGTGTTGACTGTTTAAGCGAAAAACACAGAAATCACAACTTCTGTCCAATAGAGGAGGCTGCTCTGAAATATAAGGTAAGTAAATCCTTCTCTTTTTAAAAACTGCAAAGTACAGAACAATATATTCACTAATAATTAACTGACAACCTAAAATTTAAAAGCAAATTAAGTCTGTCAGCAAGGTGAGGGTTAATTGAAATATTTTTAATTTTCTGAACCCAGCAGTTTTCACCGTTAACATACTTGTTTGACGTCCGACTTTCTGAATACCGAACACAGGGCATCAACAGCTAAAACACCTCACTTACCCAACATGTAAAATATATTCATTTGATTCAATTTGGTAATTGTTATCAAAGAAAATAATTATCAAATTGCCGAATTCATTGATAGGCAAAGCAAACTGTTTGGATTAACCTTTATCAAAATGTACAACTCACACCCAGATGAAATTAAGAAATGTATTAAATTACAACAAATATTCATGTCCCAATCTATAGACGAAGTTCAACTACCTTAAAACAATTAACAAAGGCTACAGACATGGATATCACACAAGAAATGAATGAGAGAAGATACCAAACCACAGCTTTTGTCCAAAAGTAATCCAAAATGCTGAAACCAAAAGACAGCAGAATAGTCCAAAGGAACCAGAGATGAAATTTAGAACGGCAGGCCTAGATGCAGGACTTAGATGCCCACTTCCAACTGTTACCAACTACTTCCTTCCAAGTTTCCCAAACCTAACTGACTTAACTCAAAGAAAGCCAGAATATTTTTAACCAAAAAAAAAAAAGAGGAGGGGGCAGGGGCATGGACTCACAGATGCACACCTCAGAGAGTAACCCCCCAGGTCCTGCTCTGTCTTATCTCCAGGCTATGCTGGCTGAGCACTTTGAAGCTTCCTATGGCTGAGAACGGCCAAATGGTGAATTACATGTCTGACAGGTCTATAAGTAATTAAATGATAATAATTTACTTTTGGAAGAACACAATATAATGTCTATGAACTGACTGACAATAAGGTGGATTAAAAATTAATAGTTTGTAACTATAATATCCTAGTAATACCTGTTTACCTGGCATATCGTGTCATAGAGAATTGTCAATGCACTGATACGTGTCTCAGTGAACACATTGATTTTACACATGCCGTGCCGTAAGTCTCCATTCTGGCTCCTCTCTGTCTGATCAGGTGCTCTTTGTGTAGGCAGTGAAGTTTACTGTCAGTCTGTGTTTTCAGTAAAGTGTGGACTCTGTCATTTCTTTCCAGGAGAAACTCAGGACTGCACTGGCTCCACTGCAGGAGAAGCTAAAAGCCTTTAATGCAGTGAAACTAATCTGTGATCAAACAGCAGAGCACATCAAGGTACTGTACTGAGGCCTTTATATCACAGTGTTCAAAATGCAGCACTGGATTGTACTCAAATAATGGTGAACAATGTTTATTCCAGAGCCAGGCCCAGCACACAGAGAGACAGATAAAGATGGAGTTTGAGAAACTTCAGCAGTTCCTAAAAGATGAAGAGGCAGCCAGGATTGCTGCACTGAGGGAGGAAGAGGAGCAGAAGAGTCAGGTGATGAAGGAGAAGATTGAGAAGATGACAGAAGAGATATCATCCCTTTCACAACAAATCAGAGCCATAGAACAGGAGCTGGAAGTTGAAGACGTATCATTCCTGCAGGTAAGTCATGTGTCATGATCACACATAAATCATGTTTATCAATATACTCAAATGGGAATGTATTACATTGATACAGTTTTCATGGTCTGAGTATTGGTTATAGTGATAAAAAATCAACCCTTATTCACTTATTTCAGAGCTACAAAGACGTGGAGAAACGGTATGTATACTCCAGCCTTTCTCTCTATTCAATCTTTTAATCTCCTCTTCCTTTCTCTCTTCAGTTTAAATGTGAGTGGTAGTTTACAAGTACTGTAGCATTTCAGCAAAGATGAGTAAAATGGGACCAGATGGAAAAAATAAAAAAAAGAATGTTACATTCATGCCTAAATGTGTTATGAGATGATGATTACATTTATATTATATTAATAATATAATTATTATATTAATAACAATTATTAACATCATAATAATAATTATAACATCATTATAATCATCATACGATAATAGGTAATCAATGATAGAATACAAATTGCCCCCCTCTTGTTTATGTGTCCCTCAGTGGGGTCGGGCTGCTTCATATCCGGCAGCCAGTGGGGCTGTGTGGCAGAACGCTGGGAGGGATGGAGCCATTTCCTTATAGAATAAAGATCTGATGTTGCTGCTGATAATCTTCTATGGTAATGAAGCCATGCCCACAGCACAAGTGACTCCTGAATATTATTGCAGAGCCCAGTGCACACTGGCGGATCCAGAGATGGTCTCAGGAGCGCTGATTGATGGGGCCAAGCACCTGGGCAATCTGAAGTACAGAGTGTGGGAGAAGATGCTGGAGACTGTTCAATACAGTGAGTACTGGGGGCAGGGAGCTCCACATTGTCACTGTACAGGGAGAATCTTCAGCATCCTTTCCATATTGGTCCTGTCTGTGTAAGAGCCCTGGAGTGAAGAGACTGAGCACCAGTCCTTAATCTCATTGGGTAATTAATTTGAGTGAAATCTTATCTATCCACCCATTATCTATACCTGCTTATCCTGAGCAGGGTCGCGGGGGGTGCTGGAGCCTATCCCAGTGTGCATTGGGTGAGAGGCAGGAATACACCATGGAGAGGCCGCCAATCTATCACAGGGCACACACACCATTCACTCTCACACTCATACTTATGGGCAATTTAGGATCTCCAATTGGCCTACCTGCATGGCTTTGAACAGTGGGAGGAAACCGGAGTACCCGGAGGAAACCCACACGGACACGGGGAAAACATGCAGACTCCACACAGAAAGGCCCAGGCCGGATTCGAACCCAGGATCTTCTTGCTGTGAGGCGACAATGCTACCCACTGCACCACCGTGCCGCCCAAATCTTATCTATCTTTTTTAAAACCGCTGGTAGTCTAAAACCATTGGGCTGGAGTGTAAGTAAAATAAACAGTTAAGCTGCAAGAAATATGGCAAAGAAGGAGTTAGGCTTAGATGTGCAGGGCTTACTGGCACCACAGGCTAAGGATATTAGGCTCTCCTTCCCCTCCACCTACTTTGCAATGTTGAGCAGAGAAAATTTTCCCCTTAGAATAACCAGCACGGCGAGGTATATCCATATAAGAAATAGGATTTATTTCTGCAGAAAGAGTCCGATACCTACACAGAACAAGATGGATAAGCCTGAACTGAAGAAAACAGTTCTAGCTTATCCATTATTTTTCATAGAAAAAAGTGTTCTAACGATAACATACATAATTCTGTGTCTAATTGGTATGTGGTTAATACATAATCGTAAAGTTAGATTTAACAAAGTAAATGATTGGCTATGTCTAGTCATATAGCATGAATTCTGAATAAGCACACGGTGACCAATTAATCTTAAACAAGTCAGAAATAATAGTTTAGTCTTTAATCTATCAGTTACATTTAGGGTCCTGGGCAGCATGGCATCATAGCCGGTTCCTCCCTGGCAGGATGGCAGGGGGAGGATGAGGAGGAAAGCCAAGCTCACCTGTTTGGACTTCTGGAAATGCATAAGAGACAGAGAGAAAGAAGACACACACACACACACACACACACACACGCACGCACACACACACACATGCGCGCACACACACACACACACACACACACACACACACACGCACGCACACACACACACATGCGCGCACACACACACACACACACACACACACACGCGCGCACACGCACACACACACACGCGCGCACACACACACACACACACACACACACACACAGACAAACGTACATGCAGTATTTCTAACTTATTCTTGTCCTTGGGAGGTTTTGTGCCTGGAGACGGAGGGGACCTGCTGCAAGACCTGGGAATTTAGTGTTGAACAGACTTCTAGTTATGCTAGAAACTCTCCTCCTTTCAGCAAACTGAATGGACAGACTGCCAATTATTAATTTAATTGTAGTTAAAGCCAAAGGAGGCTATTTCGAGGAAAGTCGTGTCTAAGATTATTTTTAAGTAAGTCAACTTTTTGAGTTATTGTAGGTAGAAATTGAAAAAGAAAATTACTATAGTTTGTTATTCATTAAATGTGCATATATTAAATGCATTATTTGCTACCTAGTTTTAAAAAAAAGTACAGGTGGCCTAAATACTTTTGGCCCGTACAGTATTTAAGTGGCTATAATGATTCTGTATAATGATTTTGTGAAACTCACTTTATATTATTAGGAGCCCATTGTGTCTGATGGTTTCTCGTTGTGCAGATCAGTGCTGACGTCTCATTCTCTGTCCCTTCAGCTCCTGTGACTCTGGACCCAAACACAGCACATCCCCACCTCTCACTGTCTGAGGATCTGACCTGTGTGAGATGGAGTCGTGAGATTCAGCTGGTTCCTGATAATCCAGAGAGATTTGATGTGTGGCAGTGTGTGCTGGGCTCTGAGGGATTCAGCTCAGGGAGACACTGCTGGGATGTAGAAGTGAGGGGTAATGACTGGGTGGTGGGTGTGGCTACAGAGTCCATCAGCAGGAAAGGGCCTGTGAATGCGAGCCCAGCAGGAGGAGTGTGGGGTATACGGCAGCGCTTTTGGCGTTATGACGCCCTGACCTCCCCACCTACACTCCTCACTGTGCAGAGGGAATTCCAGAGGGTCACAGTGCAGCTGGACTGGGACAGCGGGGAGGTGTCATTCTCTGACCCCAGTACCAACACTCCTCTCTACACCTTTAAACACTCCTTCACTGAGAGAGTATTTCCATTCTTCTGGCCTGATTCTCTTCAGATCTGTCCACTGAAGGTGTCTGTAAGAGTGGAATAGTGCTGTGGTTTGTGGGCAAGGATCAGGTGAACTGACTGCTTCTTTCACTGTGACTAATGAGATAAAAAATATCTATTATGATGTTTTCTTTAATTATTTAAAAAATAATGATCCATGTTTGCAGCAGTTCATGATGAATGTCCCTTTGTAACCTCATGATGTCAATGTTGGAACTGGTTTGTGTGTAATCAGTTGAATTGTAATAAATACACCAGTGGAATCACTCCAGAGTGCTGCTCTCTTCCTTGACCTGTCACCAGTGTGTCTCCCAGGTGTGTGATGAGGTAAGTCTTTGTCTCCAGTGCAGTATGAACACAGACAGAGACAAATTCTCCCCTCATACGCTGGGTTTGGGTTCAGTTCAAACTCACATGAGCTGATCTGAGATCAGCTGAGTTATATGGATTAGCTAATTACTCGGGTTGTGCTGTGAACTCTGAGATTGAGTTTGCGATTTTCACCTGAGCCCGATAAAACTGGACCAGTACCTGAGGGTTTGGGACGGTCAGGTCCTAATTCTGACTGTTTCTATTGGGCTGGTTGGGGTTTTGCTCTTTGTAGCTGGGTCTTTCAATTTTGAACACAGAGCGCTGTGTGAGCTTGATGGCAGTTGTAGGCCAGCGAGTCTAAGTTGAACTCTGTGAGTGACAGAATGGACACCTCAGAGCCGGGGAGAAAGAAGTTATAGTCAGGGGAGAATGAAGTGAGGCAGCAGCCATCGAAAGGAAAATCCCAGGTCTGGACAAACTTTTACACGGTTTTTTATCGAGCTGCAGACGAAAGCGTGGGGTTCGTAAAATGTGAATTCTGTGATGCCCTGCTTAAGTATGGGAGCCGTGAAACAGGAGCATCAGCGTTATGACAGTATAATGCACAAGCCTGCCGCTGTGCACCATCAACTGATCTGATCCAGACATCAATCACACCTTTTCTGAACAGAACATCAGCGATACCCCAAACCACGGCGTGTCTACTGTACTGATGCACTTATTAAAAGTCAGGGTCGAACCAGGTTCAGCTTCCAAAACACTGCAACACGCGGGCTCAGGTCAGACTCAGGCTGAATAGAATGTGGGCTCATGCAGGGTCAGGCTGAAGTTTTTGGGCCCCTTTTAAGCTCTAGTCTGAGAGTGAGGGAAATGTCTGTGGTCATACTCACTCTGTCCACAAGAGGGCGCCTGAAGCTGTGGTGAGGTGTTGGATGAAACCCTTGCTCTACCAGGTGGAGTGAGAGAGTTTTTAGTTTTTTTAGTTTAGTTTATTTATTTGACGATTCACTTTTAAGGACAATTACATGGTTGCAAACAGCAATGTACATGCACAATTAAAAGAGCATCAAGGATAACACAAAAAGTCACAAGACTTATGTCCATTGTGGTCCTTGCTACACCAAACTGCTGTAACTTCTGCTGCAAAACTGTCAAGGTTTTTGAAAGAAATCGGCAGTGTCCATTTGCTGGGGTGCAAGAAATAGGGAAAACCACTTCAACCCAATTATGCCATTGTGCGAGGAAGGCGTGATTTGTCTTGATTTAAACCAGTTAGGACGTAGCTTTTTCCACCCCAATGCTGAAATTTACATTGACAAGTGAGCCGCTTTAAGAAGTGGCTTTCTGTGTATCGTTTCTGTAAAAGTTAATATTTTCTTCTTTGTATGATTTGTATGGGATTTGCTCGGCCGCAGATAAAAAGTCCAAGAGGTGTCAACTGTCCGGCGCAGCAGCAAACGTTTCAGTCACGTGCTTTCATCAGTGCTAGACCACCTGTTCTAAAGCACAACTTTTGAGTTGAACAAGCTTTGAGTCAGGATATTATAAAGAGGAATGGACTGTGTACGCAAACTCTGGATCTTGGTTTGAATCATGTTTCTAAGGGAGGGCGTGTGCTTGAAATTAGCTGGAAAATAAGATTCCATTTGGATTAACGCATCAGAGAGCTGACTGAACCAGTAAGAACCGGGCTGGTGTAAAACTGCTGGCAGATCAGCCAATCACACCTCAGTGGTACAATGCTGCCCCCTGCAGGAAGTGCTGTCTCTGACAATCTGGTGTGTCTAACAGGAAGAGGGAAGTATAGTTTCTCACTGGTGGAACTTTAGATACCTCAGGGACCTTTTAATACGATTTCAATCTATATTTTTCAGAAATACAGGATTTTCTGATAACATAGACAGAGAAAATATACCAAGACGAAGAGATGTTTGAGTCTAATTTTAAAGACAGTGTTCAGCTTCAGTTTGTTGTGACAGCAGTAAGTAAAGTGTGAAACTAAATTACAAAATTTAAGATCAGATCAGACTGAGACAGAATGGCGTCTGGATCTTCTCTCCTGGAAGAGGAGCTCTCCTGTCCTGTGTGCTCTGAAATCCTCAGGGATCCTGTTGTCCTGAAATGCAGTCACAGCTTCTGTAAGGCCTGTCTGCAGCAGCACTGGGAACAGAGGGGATCTCGGGAGTGCCCAGTTTGCAGGAGAAGATCTTCTAAGAAACGGCCTCCCATTAGTATATCTCTGAGGAATGCCTGTGAGGCTTTCTTAAAGAAAGAGAAGTCAGAGAGCTAAAGCAGGATCTGAAGTGCTCTGCAGTCTGCACAGTGAGAAACTCAAACTCTTTTGTTTGGTGGATCAAATACCCATCTGTGCTATCTGCCAAACTTCAAAACAACACGAAAACCATAAAATGCGACCAGTTCAGGAGGCTGCAGAAGAGTATAAGGTAATTCTCAAATAAAATAATTTACATTTTACCTCATTTTTTATGGCTTGTAAGAATTTTCAGTTTACACATAGTATAAAATTGTGTGTGCTTTGTTATTTTCTTTCGTAAATTCATTGTGATTAAAAATGAATGGGATTTAATGAAAGAATTGTATAAATTATCCATAGTTATCAGGCATAACTGCAGTTTAGCTCCATACTATGTGTCACATGACTAACAGAGAGAGACAAGAGGGCGGGGCAAAGCCAGCGTCAGACGTCAATCAGTGGAGGAACTTTTTATTTTTTACTGGGAGGGCACTGCCTTGTATGGGTCTAGATGGCAGTGCTATAGCTATTTGAAGTTCTATTATGGATACCATGTAGTATCTATTTCTAGAAGGCTGCTCTGTGTTAATCAATTTCTGGAAATTTCTGTGTGTGTCTCAGAGCGTTTCTCTTGCTCTGTCCGAACGGCCTCGCATGTCAGATGCTTTTTAGAGCTTGCATGTTTATGAAAGCCTTTGTTATACTCAACAGCATGCTTCCAGCTGCAATGTCCCTTTATTTTAAAGGTTGAATCAGCACTTGCACACATTTGAATTTCCCACGAGGGAAACATAAACTGCATCTGCTTTTACTTTGTATTCCAGTCAGTCTCTCCTGTGCCACCAGTCACTTACAAAAGAGCATTTTTCCCACTAAAAATGTGGCTTAGATACTTGTCCTCTTTCACCTGGTCAGGTTTTTCTAAAATCCTCTGGTGGAGTTTGCGGTGGAGGGTCTGGTCCAAATGTAGTGCTGCTGGAACCTGATGTGCTACTGCTAGCTAGTGAAGCTGGAGGGGAGCTGATGTCATTAGCTGAATTAGCTGGATCGAGTAGCATAGCAAGACCAGCAGTGCCACTGACTTCATTTGAGGTTGTAGATCCAGACGCTGTAGCTTTGGCATGTATCGGTGGTTCTGAGTGTGAATGAGTAGATCCAGTAAATTCTGAACTCTGTCCTGTTGTGGATGGGGCAGGTAGAGCTCTGAGCCATTTTCTAACATCCATTTTTTAAAGTAAACGCTGCCAACGCTCAAATTAGCCCTTAAACTCACAAGGCCTGTAAAATGTGAGTAGGGGAGGGGGTTGCCATTTTACAGGATTTCATGTATTTTTCACCACTGAATTTCAACGCGCATTTGATGATTAATTGTCAATTAATTATTTTTCATTGGCTTTAAAAAAAATTAATTTCTGAATTAATTCCAATTATATTTTAATTCACCGTGTTCCCTGGGGTAATGCATTTTGTTCTTTTTTTCACCCTGTAATGAGATGAATAACAATAAACACAACTTTAAAAATATTTTCATTTTAATTAAGTGACTGTAGTTAAAATGATAGCTACAGTCCTGGCACATATTATGGACAGACTGTATTTATAAACAGATTTTGACAATTAATGCAATATTTTGCAACAAGTTCACTTTTTGGCATAAATGTTGTGTGTAATAAATGTAATCTCAACATAGAACAAAAATTACTATTTGTATAAAACAAATGATCATTACACCTTCCTTTATGTATGATTTAATGTCTGCATAATTGAGCATTATAAATTTTCTTCGTTGGAAATTTTATAACCAGCTCAAACTCATATTTTTTTGTCCAGTGTTTTTCTACATAAAATTATTGCATTCATTTTACATTTACATTACAGGCATCTTATCCAGAGCAACGTACAACAAAGTGCATAACCGTACCCAGGGACAAGTGTGTTGAAAACCCTAGAGGGAAGTACAGTTCCAAGTGAATGGAACAACCGTACAGTTTAACTGGGACCCTGTAGGTTAATCTGTTGAACATAAACAAAAGCAGCAACAAAGCAGTCTATGCAAATAATACAAGCAATAATTAAACAAGTAGGCATGAGGCATTCATGCAGTGAAATCTATCATTTTTGGCTTGTATACTTTCTGCTCTTGTGCTGTCTATGTAGGCAGTGAAGTTTACTGTCAGTCTGTGTTCTCAGTAAAGTGTGGACTCTGTCAATTCTTTCCAGGAGAAACTAAGGACTGCACTGGCTCCACTGCAGGAGAAACTTAAAGCCTTTAATGCAGTGAAACTAGTCTGTGATCGAACAGCAGAGCACATCAAGGTACTGTACTGATGCCTTTGAATCAGAGTGTTGAAAATGCAGCGCTGGATTGTGCTGAAATGATGGTGAACAATGTTTATTCCAGAGTCAGGCCCAGCACACAGAGAGACAGATAAAAATGGAGTTTGAGAAACTTCAGCAGTTCCTAAAAGATGAAGAGGCAGCCAGAATCACTGCACTGAGGGAGGAAGAGGAGCAGAAGAGTCAGATGATGAAGGAGAAGATTGAGAAGATGACAGAAGAGATATCATCCCTTTCAGAACAAATCAGAGCCATAGAACAGGAGCTGGGAGCTGAAGACCTCTCATTCCTGCAGGTAAGTCATGTGTCATAATCACACGTAAAACATGTTTATCAATATACACTCCTAGGCAAAAAACAAAATGGGCCAAGCCCAAAATGGCAAAATATTAAGCTTTTAATGGTCTTAACAACCACTCATTGGTCAGGAAATTAGCAAGAATTAAACAGATAAAGTAACTTAGTATGGGATAGCTTTTCCCTTTGATTTCTTTAAATGTTTAAGCCTTGTGGGTAAACATGCGGACAGAAAGAAGAGTCAATGTTGTTTCATTCAATGTTGATGGCTTCAAACAGTTGATGAGTAGTTGAAACATGTTTCCTGGTTAGTTTGTTTTCTGAGGTCTTGAATTCTGCTGTCAGTTGTTGTAAGCTTTTTTCCTGTCTTTGAGAACTGTAAATTTCAGCAGGTGGTCATCCCTGCATGATGAGGCTTTGGGCCTTCCAGATTCTTTCTTTCTGGCAACATTACCTGTTGTTTCAAAGCGTTGACCTATTTTCTTAATAGCTGATAGAGAAATAGGGATTACCTCTGCCTTTAGGGTCTTGTAAATTTCAGAATAGCTACAGTTGGCCTGACGAAGACCAGCTATGCGGTTTCTGAGAGCGACCTCTGCATGATATTTTGCTTTCTTTGGAGCAGATTATCTCGCTCCTTAACCGTGGGACTAACAACACTGCATACTGTAGATCTCTCTCTGCTCTATCAATCCTGGTTCCATTTAAGAGCTTGTTATCAGGCCCTTGATGGGCTGCATCAGGTGTGGCAGATAACCAAGTAATGACTAATCTTTTAAGAAAAAGAACATCCCAGAAGATATTTTTGGAAAATGTTGTACATGCAGACATGTGTTAGTTTGAATTTTACATCAAACATTTTAATCATTATCATGATTTTACCTTTGCGTACAAGAAGACTATATAAGTGAATTTCCCTGTTTCTAGCTTTTCCCCAAACAGTTCACTGCAGCAAAAGTAAACGAGCAAATGGTGGCACAGGAGGTCTCAGGAGTGCATTTGTTTAATTCTTGATAATTTCCTGACCAATGATTTGTTGTTAAGAGCATTTAAAGCTTAATATTTCGCCATTATGGGCTTGGCCAATTTTTTTGACCAGGTGTGTACTCATATTGGAACATTGATACAGTTTTAATAGTCTGCGTATTGATTATAGTGATAAACTCTTATTCACTTATTTCAGAGCTACAAAGACATGGAGAAACGGTATGTAAACTTCTGCCTTATTCTCGATTCAATCTTTTAATCCTCTCTTCCTTCCTCTCTTCAGTATAAATATGAGGGGTAGATCACAAGTACTGTAGCATTTCATGAATAATGAGTGAAATGGGACCAGATGGAAAAATTATAAAAAGAATGTTACATTCATACCTAAATGAGTTATCTGATTTAATTATACAATGATTGTCTGTGTATCATGTTAATTATAATGATAAACATCATTATAATCATCGTACAAATAATGGGTAAAAAATGTACTTTTCCCCACATGCTCCTGTGAGTGTGTCCCTCAGTGGGGTCGGGCTGCTTCATGTCTGGCAGCCAGTGGGGCTGTGTGGCAGAACACTGGGAGGGATGGAGACATTTTCTTATAGAATGAAGATTTGATGTTGCTGCTGATAATCTTCTATGGTAATGAAGCCACGCCCACAGCACAAGTGACTCCTGAATATTATTGCAGAGCCCAGTGCACACTGGCGGATCCAGAGAAGGTCTCAGGAGCGCTGATTGATGTGGCCAAGCACCTGGGCAATCTGAAGTACAGAGTGTGGGAGAAGATGCTGGGGACTGTTCAATACAGTGAGTACTGGGGGCAGGGAGCTCCACATTGTCACTGTACAGGGGGAATCTTCAGCATCCTTTCCACAAGCTGATAAAGCCAGTCAGAGTCATATTGGTCCTGTCTGTGTAAGAGCCCTGGAGTGAAGAGACTGAGCACCAGTCCTTAATCTCACTGATTCTCATAATAAAATTCTGCTTTAAGAGTGATACTGTATTTGAGGCTTGGCACCCTCTTACAATGATTATGCAACATGGAAGTTATTCATATTTTATTAGCTTTTAGTTCTGGTGCTTCTCTCCCACATGTGTCTCAGACTATAATGGTAGTTTTTTAAAACCCAGTTTATATCATTAGGAGCCCATTGTGTCTGATGGTTTCTCTTTGTGCAGATCAGTGCTGACATCTCATTCTCTGTCCCTTCAGCTCATGTGACTCTGGACCCAAACACAGCACATCCCAACCTCTCACTGTCTGAGGATCTGACCAGTGTGAGAGACAGTGGTGAGAGTCAGCAGCTTCCTGATAATCCAGAGAGATTTGATTGGTGGCGTTTTGTGCTGGGCTCTGAGGGATTCAGCTCAGGGAGACACTGCTGGGATGTAGAAGTGGGGGGTGAGCTCTGGGTGGTGGGTGTGGCTATAGAGTCCATCAGCAGGAAAGGGCCTGTAGATCTGAGCCCAGCAGGAGGAGTGTGGAGTATAGAGCAGCAGAATGCGAAATATGAAGCCCTGACCTCCCCACCTACAGTCCTCACTGTGAAGAGGGTACCCCAGAGGGTCAGAGTGCAGCTGGACTGGGACAGGGGGGAGGTGTCATTCTCTGACCCCAGTGACAACACGCCTCTCTACACTTTTAAACACTCCTTCACTGAGAGAGTGTTTCCATTCTTCTGGCCTGGTTCTCTGCGGATCTGTCCTCTGAAGGTGTCTGTAAGAGTGGAATAGTGCTGTGGTTTGTGGGCAAGGATCAGGTGAACAGACTGCTTCTTTCACTTTGACAAGATTAATGCGTATATTTGCAGATATATATATATATATATATATATATATATATATATATATATATATATATATATATATATAATATTTTACAATAATCTATTTAATCATTAAAAAAATATATCCATGTCTGCAGCAGTTCATGATAAATGTATCTTTGTAACCGCGTGATATCAATGTTGCAGTTATGCATTGGTTTGCGTGCAATCAGTTGAATTGTAATAAACGCACCAGTGGAATCACTCCAGAGTGCTGCTCTTTTCCTGACCCGTCACCAGTGTGCCTCCCAGGTGTGTGATGAGGTAAGTCTCCTCCTCTAGGGCAGTATGAACACAGACAGAGACAAACACGCCACTCATACGCTGGGTTTGAGTTCAGTTCAAACTGAATTCAGCAGATCAAGTGAGAGAAGTGGATAAGCCCAGCGCCCCCTGGATGGTGCTGTGAACTGAGAGTGAGGGAAATGTTTGTGGTGATACTCACTCTGTCCACAAGAGGGCTTCTGAAACTGTGGTCTTGGGTGAAGCCCTTGCTCTACAAAGTGTATGGAGTGTCAGCAAGGTGAGGATTAACTGAAATATGTTTAATTTTCCGAACCCAGCAGTTTTTGCCGTTAACACCCTCGTTTACGTCCGGCACTCTGAATACCGAACACAGTTAAAACAGCTCACTCACCCAACTGTAAAATATATTTATTTGATTTAATTTGGTAATCGCAGAATTTGTTGATAGGCAGAGCAAATTGTTTGGATCAACCTTTATCAAAATGCACAACTCATAAAACATTAAGTTACAACAAATATTCACATCTAATCTAACGACGAGGTTCAACTACCCCTAAAACAATTAACAATGGTTACAAGCATGAACAGCCACACAAGAAATGAATGAAAGAAGATACCAAACCACAGCTTTTGTCCCAAAGTAATCCAAAATGAAGAAAGCAAAGGGCAGCAGAATATTCCAAAAGAATCAGAGATGAAATTTAGAACGGCAGACCTAGATGCAGGACTCAGATGCCCACTTCCAGCTGTTACAAACTTCTTCCTTCCAAGTATCCCAAGGACTGACTAAAAACTAAAAGAAAGCTATTTATTTTAACTGAAGAAAAAGAGGAGGGGGCAGGGGCATTGACTCCCCCTCTGACACACACACATACATGCAGGCATACACATACACACACACACACCTCAGAGAGTTACCCCCAAGTCCTGCTCTGTCTTATCTCCAGGCTATGCTGGCTGAGCACCTTGAAGCTTCCTATGGCTGATAATGGCTAAATGGTGAATTACATGTCTGACAGGACTGAGAGAGCATTAGGGCTCCTGTCTCACCTGCTACTCTCAGCAGTGGGGCGGTTTGTCCGTTTGTGTGATTTCGTGGTTTGCTTGTGGCTAGAGGTTCAGTTACAGACTAATATCATGTTAGGGTGTGAGTGTGCAGACAGAGAGAGAGTGTGCTCTGTTCTTCAGACTATGACAGGTTTGTGAAACCCATCGACTAGCAGAGGAGCTTCAGCTCACCACAGTACCCTGAGTACAGAGGAGAGACTGAGTCTCAGAGCATGGCAGGGTGATCAGAGCTTTTCAATGCTTACCTGCATCATGGACCAGCACTGCATTGTAAACTCATATGGTTCACATCATAGAAAGGGAACATAGCTCAAATTTATCTTAATTAACAAAACATAATTAGCTGGTTTAATATTATCAGTCTTTAATGAAGGTTCTTTTCATTTCAAGGGTGCAAAATATCTTTATTAAAACTGTGTACTGCACTAAATTCTCAGGCCTTCCACCTGGGCCTCTGATCATGCTGACTGATATCAGAACTTTTGCATCATATTTTGATTGTCTTGCTGCATGTAAGAATTGTTCCAAGAACATTTCGGCATTCATCATTTTTTTCTTATCTGTATTTGTTCATGTTTTCTTATGATAATCACATGAACAGGATTATGCATAAAATTTACCAACAGTCAGCATTCATCGTCTCATACACCTGGGATGTGCACAAAAACAAAGGTCTGCCCATGTGTCATAAATGCCGTCTTGGTTTTTCATAGGAACATTTTTAAGAACAAAAGTTTTGTGAATGAGGCCCATTGTGTAACCGATCAGACGCATCTCCTGAAGGACATCGATGGACTTTGCTGTGTGTCCCAACTCGCACCTCACTTGATCACTGAGATCATCCTGAGTTGGGCTGCCCCTGTAGCATTTTTACTTTTTATTGAGTGGGGTTTTTTTGCACACCGCACTCTGATTCTTCTGTAGTTTCTGAGGAGGAACTACTCTTTCTTTGGCACTGCCGTTGCCATGGTTAGTCCCATCACAATGCTGACAAAGTTGTGAATCAGCCATGGTTTACTATACGGCTGCTAAAGAACGACAGTGTAGCGTAATGGCAAGGTACTTAACCTGCATTGCTCCAGTATATATCTAGCTGGATACAATGTAAATGCTGTGTAAAAAATTGTGTAAGTCGCTCTGGATAAGAGCATCTGCTAAATGCCTATAATATAACGTAACTGGCTTTAGAACCCTACCTGTTGTCAGCACCCCCCCCCCCCCCCCCCCCCCCCCCCCCCCCCCCCCCGGCTGGTCACTGTTCATAAGTGCTGATAACTCACCGCTTCTGCTCTTGTCATATAAATTAGAGTAAGGCAGCGTCTCCGTCTCTCAGCAATGTGTCACATGCTGACTGCTGACTGATATCAAAATGCTTGCCCCATACTTCCCTTTATATTCCCCTCACCTGTGGACTCACCTGTCCCCGGAAATATGCCACTGAAGTCTGTGAGTCCACAGTCCAGGAGTCCAGAGGGCTGTTTGGGACTGGGTGAGCGTCTCGCACTCGGAAGGCTTAGTTACAAACAGGATCTTATAATATGATTTCAAAATACATTTTTCAGAAAACTAGACATTTCTGAAAATATACTGTAGATGGAAACAAAATAGCCAAGATTGAGAGGATGAACAGAGATATTAAAGTGATCTTTATAAACAGCCCTTCTTAGCTGCAGTTTGTGTAAGAGCAGGAGGTAAAAGTGAAACTTATCTACAGATTTAGCAGAAATCATTACTGAGCTCAGAACAGACCGAGACAGAATGGCATCTGGATTTTCTCTCCTGGAAGAGGAGCTCTCCTGTCCTGTGTGCACTGAAATCTTCAGGGATCCTGTTGTCCTGAGTTGCAGTCACAGCTTCTGTAACGCCTGTCTGCAGCAGTACTGGGAACAGAAGGGATCTCGGGAGTGCCCAGTTTGCAGGAGAAGATATTCTATGGATCGGCCTCCCATTAGTATATCTCTGAGGAATGCCTGTGAGGCGTTCTTAAAGGAGAGAAGTCAGAGAGCTAAAGCAGGATCTGAAGTGCTCTGCAGTCTGCACAGAAAGAAACTCACACTCTTCTGTTTAGTGGATCAAATACCCGTCTGCCTTGTCTGCCAAACTGCAAAAAAACATGAAAACCACAAAATGCGACCAGTTCAGGAGGCTGCAGAAGAGTATAAGGTAATTGTCAGATTATGTAATTAGAATTTTATCTCATTCTTCATAGCTTTTAAGAATTTTCAATTTACACATAGTATCAAATTGTGTGTGCTTTAATCTTTGCTTTTGTTAATTCACTGGGATTATAAATTATTGGGATTTAATAAAAGAACTGCATAAAGTGACCTTAGTTCTCAGGCATGGCTGCAGTTTGAGCTCCATACTATGTGTCACATGACTAACAGAGAGAGACAAGAAGGTGGGGCAAAGCCAGCGTCAGACGTCAATCAATGGAGGAATTTTTTTTCACTGGGAGGGCTCTGATTTTTACATGGGTCTAGATGGTAGTGTTGCAACTGAAGGTCTAAAATATCAATTATGGATACCATGTACTATCTATTTCTAGAAGGCTGCTCTGTGTTAATCAATTTCTGGAAATTTCTGTGTCTGTCTCAGAGCGTTCTCTTGTTCCCTCCGAACGGCCTCACATGTCAGATGCTCTTTAGAGTTTGCATGTTTATGAAAGCCTTTGTTATATTCAACAGCATGATTCCAGTTTCAGTATCCCTTCATTTTAAAGGTTTAATGAGTATTTGCACACGATTTGAATTTCCCAGGGGAACAGAAACTGCATCTGCTTTTACTGTGTATTCCAGTCAGTCTCTCCTGTCATATCAGTCAATTACAAAAGAGCATTTTTACCACTGAAAAACTGGCTTAGATACTTGTCCTCTTTCACCTGGTCAGGTTTTTCTCCACTAAAATCCTCTCGTGGAGTTTGCAGTGGAGGGTCTGGTCCAAATGCAGTGCTGCTGGAACCTGACGTGCTACTGCTAGCTAGTGAAGCTGGAGGGGAGCTGATGTCATTAGCTGAATTAGCTGGATCGAGTAGCATAGCAAGACCAGCAGTGTCACTGACTTCATTTGAGGTTGTAGATCCAGACGCTGTAGCTTTGACTCGCATCGGTGGTTCTGAGTGTGAATGAGTAGATCCAGTAAATTATGAACTCTGTCTTGTTCTGGATGGGGCTGATAGAGCTTTGAGCCATTTTCTGACATCCATTTTGTAAAGTAAACGCTGCCAACGCTCAAATTAACCCTTAAACTGACAAGGCCTGTAAAATGTGAGTAGGGGAGCGGGTTTCCATATCAGGATTTCATGTATTTTTAACTACTAGTTTTGAATGCACGTTTTTATGCATTTTTTAAAGAATGATTTCATGCATATTTACTGGAATGATGATTAATTGTCCATTAAGTATTGTTCAGTGCCTCTTTTCTTTGTTATAATTTTCATTCCTGGATTAATTCTTATTTTGAATTGTTTATAGCTGTTCTTATACTGCACTGTGGTCCCTGGGCTAATGTATTTTCTTCTTTTTCTTACACCCATCTGTAATGAGATGAATACCAATAAACAAATTTTTTTAAACAATTTTTTCATTTTAATTATGTCACTGATCTGAAAATGATAGCTACAGCCCTGGCACAGATTATGGATAAACTGCATTTATGAACAGCTTTTGACAATTAATGCAATATTTTGTGACTACTTCTCTTTTTGGCATAAAAAATATTGTCTGTAATAAATGTAACATCAACACAGAACAAAAATGAAGAAATGATTACTGTTTGTGTAAAAAAAATAATCATTACACTTTCCTGTATGTATTACTTAATGACTTCATAATTGAGCATTATAATTTATATTACTTGAATATTTTATCACCAGCTCAAACACATATTTTGTTGTCCAGTGATGTTCTACATAACATGATCACATCCATGCAGTGAAACCCATAGTTTTTGGCTTGTATGCTTTATGCTCTTGTGCTGTCTCTGTAGGCAGTGAAGTTTACAGTCAGCCTGTTTCCTCAGTAAAGTGTGGACTCTTGTCATTTCTTTCCAGGAGAAACTCAGGACTGCACTGGCTCCACTGCAGGAGAAGCTAAGAGCCTTTAATGCAGTGAAACTAGTCTGTGATCGAACAGCAGAGCACATCAAGGTACTGTACTGAGGCCTTTAAATCACAGTGTTGAAAATACAGCACTGGATTATGCTGAAATGATGGTGAATAATGTTTATTCCAGAGCCAGGCCCAGCACACAGAGAGACAGATAAAGATGGAGTTTGAGAAACTTCAGCAGTTCCTAAAAGATGAAGAGGCAGCCAGAATCACTGCACTGAGGGAGGAAGAGGAGCAGAAGAGTCAGATGATGAAGGAGAAGATTGAGAAGATGACAGAAGAGATATCATCCCTTTCAGGACAAATCAGAGCCATAGAACAGGAGCTGGGAGCTGAAGACGCCTCATTCCTTCAGGTAAGTCATGTGTCATAATCACACATGAAACATGTTTATCAATACTCAAATGGGAATATATTACATTGATACAGTTTTAATAATCTGACTTTTGGTTATAGTAATAAAAATCAACTCTTATTCACTTATTTCAGAGCTACAAAGACGTGGAGAAACGGTATGTGGCCTCCAGCCTTTCTCTCTAATTAATCTTTTAATCTCCTCTTTCTTTCTCTGTTCAGTTTAAACGTGAGGGGTAGTTTACAAGTACTGCAGGATTTCATCAATGATGAGTAAAATGAGACCAGATGGAAAAATTCAAAAACAAATGTTACATTCATACCCAAATGAGTTATCAGATCAGATTACACAATGATTTGTAACATTTGTATTTTTAATTATTATGATTAACATCATTATAAGTAATTTAACATCATTTAAATCATGATACAGATAATAGGTAATCAATGATAGAATACAAATTGCCCCCCTCTTGTGAGTGTGTGTCCCTCAGTGGGGTCGGGCTGCTTCATATCTGGCAGCCAGTGGGGCTGTGTGGCAGAACGCTGGGAGGGATGGAGCCATTTTCTTATAGAATGAAGATCTGATGTTGCTGCTGATAATCTTCTATGGTAATGAAGCCACGCCCACAGCACAAGTGACTCCTGAATATTATTGCAGAGCCCGGTGCACATTGGCGGATTCAGAGAAGGTCTCCAGAGCGCTGATTGATGTGGCCAAGCACCTGGGCAATCTGAAGTACAGAGTGTGGGAGAAGATGCTGGGGACTGTTCAATACAGTGAGTACTGGGGGCAGGGAGCTCCACATTGTCACTGTACAGGGGGAATCTTCAGCATCCTTTCTACAAGCTGATAAAGCCAATCAGAGTCATATTGGTCCTGTCTGTGTAAGAGCCCTGTGCAAGCACTAAATCTGAAAGAAATATGTCAAGGAAGGAGTTAGGCTTAGGTGTTCAGAGCCAAATAAGCATGTTGTGGCAAGGTTATTCTCAGTGAGAAATTGTAAAAAGGCTTAATATTTCCAGGTGCAGTGTTCAGTACACACTCAGCAATGTCCAGCTAATGGGCAGTAATATTAACAGGAGAAGACCAGGTAGATCAGGAGGCAGTAGACAAATATCTTGTGGTCTCTAGCGAAAGAAACGAGAAACGTTCTTGTCACAATGTTTACTTGTCCCCACACATCTAAGCCTAACTCTTTCTTTTCCGTATTGCTTGAAATGCTGGTGCATATTTTACTTGCACTACTACGGCACAGAAGGAGTTAGGCTTAGATGTGCGGTGCTTACTGGCACTACAGGCTAAGGGTATTAGGCTCTCCCACCCCTCCACCTGCTTCGCAATGTTCAGCAGAGTAAATTCTCCCCTTAGAATAACCAGCATGGCGAGGTATATCCATATAAGAAATAGGATTTATTTCTACAGAAAGAGTTCAGTGTCTACACACAACAAGATGCATAATCCTGAACTGAAGAAAACAGGGGTAGTCCCTGCTTTTATAAGCAAAATGTTTAAAAAGTGGTGTCTAAGATTATTTGTAAGCCAACTTTTTAAGTTATTGTTGGTACAAATTGCAAAAAAATATTTGTACTTAGATTTTTTATTCATTAAATGTGCAAATATTAAATACATTCTTCTTTACCTAGCCGAAAACAATGGTGGCCTGATACTTTTGGCCTGTACTGTGTATTTGAGGCTATAATGGTTCCGTATACTGGTTTTGTAAAACTCAGTTTATATCATTAGGAGCCCATTGTGTCTGACGGTTTCCCTTTGTGCAGATCAGTGCAGACGTCTCATTCTCTGTCCCTTCAGCTCCTGTGACTCTGGACCCAAACACAGCACATCCTTCCCTCTCACTGTCTGAGGATCTGACCTGTGTGAGATGCAGTGATGAGATTCAGCAGGTTCCTGATAATCCAGAGAGATTTGATACAGGGGAGTGTGTGCTGGGCTCTGAGGGATTCAGCTCAGGGAGACACTGCTGGGATGTAGAAGTGGGGGGTAAGGTCTGGGCGGTGGGTGTGGCTACAGAGTCCATCAGCAGGACAGGGCCTGAGAGTCTGACCCCAGGAGGAGGAGTGTGGGGTATACGGCTGCGCTTTCGGCGTTATGACGCCCTGACCTCCCCACCTACAGCCCTCACTGTGCGGAGGTATCCCCAGAGGGTCAGAGTGCAGCTGGACTGGGACAGGGGGGAGGTGTCATTCTCTGACCCCAGTGACAACACTCCTCTCTACACTTTTAAACACTCCTTCACTGAGAGAGTGTTTCCATTCTTCTGTCCTGGTCCTCTGCGGATCTGTCCACTGAAGGTGTCTGTAAGAGTGGAATAGTGCTGTGGTTTGTGGGCAAGGATCATGTGAACAGGCTGCTTCTTTCACTTTGATTAATGAGATTAAAATATCAATTACGATGTTTTCATTAATTATTTAAAAATTAATGATCCATGTTTGCAGCAGTTCATGATGAATGTCCCTTTGTAACCTCATGATGTCAATGTTGCAGTAGAATATTGGTTTGTGCGTAATAAGTTGAATTGTAATAAACGCACCAGTGGAATCATTCCAGAGTGCTGCTCTTTTCCTGACCCGTCACCAGTGTGTCTCCTAGGTATGTGATGAGGTAAGTCTCTCTCTCCTGTGCAGTATAGACACAGACAGAGACAAATTCTCCCCTCATATGTTGGGTTTGGGTTCAGTTCAAACTCACATGAGCTGATCTGAGATCAGCTGAGACATACTGATTAGCTAAGTACCCTGCTTGTGCTGGGAACTCTGAAATTGAGTTTGCGATTTTCACCTGAGCCTGATAAAACTGGACCAGTACCCGAGGGTTTGGGTCGGTTCAGGTCCTAATTCTGCCTGTTTCTATTGGGCTGGTTGGGGTTTTGCTCTTTGTAGCTGGGCCTTTATATTTTGAGCACAGAGCGCTGTGTGAGCTGGATGGCAGTTGTAGGCCAGCGAGTCTAAGCTGAGCTCTGTGAGTGACAGAATAGACGCCTCAGAGCCGGGGAGAAAGAAGTTATAGTCAGGAGAGAATGAAGTGAGGCAGCAGCCATCGAATGGAGAATCCCAGGTCTGGACAAACTTTTACACGGTTTTTGATCGAGCTGCAGACGAAAGCGTGGGGTTCGTAAAATGTGAATTCTGTGATGCCCTGCTTAAGTATGGGAGCCGTGAAACAGGAGCATCAGCGTTATGACAGTATAATGCACAAGCCTGCTGCTGTGCACCATCAACTGATCTGATCCAGACATCAATCACACCTTTTCTGAACAGAACATCAGCGATACCCCAAACCACGGCGTGTCTGCTGTACTGATGCACTTATTAAAAGTCAGGGTCAAACCAGGTTCAGCTTCCAAAACGCTGCAACACGCGGGCTCTGGTCAGACTCAGGTTGAATAGAATGTGGGCTCATGTAGGGTCAGGCTGAAGTTTTTGGGCCCGTTTCAAGCTCTAGCCTGAGAGTGAGGGAAATGTCTGCGGTCATACTCACTCTGTCCACTAGAGGGTGACAGAAGCTGCACTGAGGTGTTGGTTGAAGCCCTGGCTCTACCAGATCTGCATTCAATCGCTCCTGTTTTCCGTCCTTACCACCTTTCCTAGTATGGAAGACCAAACTGGTCAAAAATACACTAATTTGACGTCTGGAATCACGCATTGTCAGAGTGTTGTCAACAGGCACATTCCAATCGCGTATCTTTACCTCCTGTAACAGCCAATTACAGTTTACTTATTAATTTGATTATACTGCCAAACGTTTCTCCCTATAATTGTAGATTCCTAAAAGCCATACCTTTGTTTTTGGTTTTTGAGAAAGAATTGTCATTGCATTTACAATCATTGACGCTTATAAAATAATTAAAGCAGAAAGATTAAAGTGTATATTAATCCTCAAGAAATTCACAATGACTAAATTAAGAAGAACAATCATGTGAAAGATTATACGCATACAGTTCATTTTGTTGGCTGATAGGCAGATAGGCATAGTATTGACTCTGGACACCCTAGTACAGAGCTTTGATTTTAAGAACGAAATCTCAGTGGTGTTGATACAATATTGACATTCAGAATAAGCTAGTTTTAGCTGAACTGCGGAAAGTGTGTTTGTGAATGGGCGTGGGGGTGATTATTGCTTTTCATTTTTAATAGTTAGTGAAGACCAAATGCTGATTGACTCCTGGCTATATTCTGTAATGAACAGTACTGTAACATTGGAAATGAGAATTGCTCAAATTTCTGTTAGCTTTGTTTCCTCTACAGCAACCAGCGGTGTTTCCTTGAATTTCCGTATCTCCCTCCCAGGGGTGTCACGCTGGCATGTGACCGTTTTGGAGCCAAAACTCGAGAGGGAGCGGTCTCAGTGTTAGCCGAATTAGCCTTCGGTTTAATTCTGGGGTGGGAGGGGTGTGGCATTCAGTACACCCCAGAAGCAGATTGGTCTCGGCTGCGCTGGCTGGTGGAGAGAGCACACGCACCTGGGTTGCATTAGCTAATCAGCACAGGTGCTTAAAGGTGTGCTTCTCCTCACAGTTTGGTGCCGAGACAGGGAACATACACTGAGACAGAGGTTTTGAGTTCTGTTTTGTTTTCGTCCTCAGAAAGGAATGGTTGGCAGTTTTTTGGAGCTGCCCTGCATTGGAATTTTCTGTTTCTGCTCTTCTCCGTGAGTAACAATAAAGTGTGCATAACCTCTGACTTTTGGTGCCTGTGTCTGTGTTTCTGTAGAGTAAGCCCTGCATGAGCAGTTCTCCAGTCACACTCCGAGCACTGTGCTGCGTTCCTAAATAAGAGGCCTGTCATTTACAGAAGTCCTGCAGACCCTTCGGTCTGCATGGCACACACATTCTGAACCTATTCTAAACCACAGCTCTCTCCATCATCTTGCTAACAGAGGATATTTATCACATTGTTTTTTTCCCCTCCAAAGCTGAATTATGACCTCGCGTAGTGAACCGTTTTTAAGAAGTGGCTGCACGTATTGGAAAAAGTAAATCTTTTAATCTTAGGAATTTTTTTTTTGGACTTGCTCTTTTCAAGACACAAAATACAAGAGGCGTTCTCCCCAGCGCAGCTGCAAATGGTTCAGTCACACGCTGTAGATGAGTTGACCAGAGGAGGATGGGTTCCCCTCTTGAGCCTGGTTCCTTTCCAGGTTTCTTCCCATCTGCCACAGGGAGTTTATCCTTGCTGCTGTTAATTTAGGTTTTCTCCTGAGGGAGTTTACGCCTGGGTCTGTACTCTGGTTGCTACTGTAGCATACTGTAGTACCGAAGTGTATTGTGACAATTTGTTTTGTGAAATTTGCTATATAAATACATTTTGATTGATTGATGATTGAGCTGTTCTAAAGCCCAGCTCTCTCCATTAGCTTGATAAGTGATGATACTATGATACTACAAAGAGTAATGGATTGTGGACTCAAACTCTGGATTTGTGTTTCAATGATGTTTGTAGGAGAGGGTGTGTGCTTGAGATTATCTGGGGAATGAGATTCCATTTGGATTAACACACATGGGAGAGAACTGACAGAACCTGAAGAACAGGGCTGGTGTGAAACTGCTGGCAGATCAGACAATCAAACCTCAGTGGTATAATGCTGCCCCCTGCAAGAAGTGCTGTTTGATAATCAGGTGTGTCTAACAGGAAGAGCAAAGTAAAGTTTCTCACAGGTAAAGCTTTAGTTACATTGTGGACCTTTTAAAAAGATTTGAATGTATGTTTTCCAGAAATTAATGAATTTCAGAAAAACATGTATTGGAGGGAAGATCAATGCAAGACTGAGAAGAAGAACAGAGATTTGAGAGGAGGTTAAAGAGGCTTTCTTACCTGCCGTTTGAGTAACAGCAGTGAGTGAAACTGAAACTTAAGCTACTGGATTTAACAGAAGTCATTACTGAGTCCAGAACAAACTGAGACAGAATGGCGTCTGGATCTTCTCTCCTGGAAGAGGACCTCTCCTGTCCTGTGTGCACTGAAATCTTCAGGGATCCTGTTCTCCTGAGGTGCAGTCACAGCTTCTGTAAGGCCTGTCTGCAGCAGTACTGGGAACAGAAGGGATCTCAGGAGTGTCCAGTGTGCAGGAGAAGATCTTCTATGGATCCACCTCCCTATAACCCGTCTTTGGGGAATATCTGTGAGGCGTTCTTAAAGGAGAGAAGTCAGAGAGCTAAAGCAGGATCTGAAGTGCTCTGCAGTCTGCATGGTGAGAAACTCAAACTCTTCTGTTTGGATGACCAAATACCCATCTGTGTTATCTGCCAAACTTCATGAAAACCACAAAATGCGACCAGTTCAGGAGGCTGCGGAAGAGTATAAGGTAATTGTCAGAACACATTTCACATTTTACCTCATTTTTAATAGCTTGTAAGAATTTTCAGTTTACACATAGTATCAAATTGTGTGTGCTTTGTTCTTTTGTAAATTAATTGGGAATAAAAACTAGTGGGATTTAATGAAAGAACTGTATGAAGTGACCTTATGTCTGAGTCATGGCTGCAGTTTGAGCTCCATACTCTGTGTCACATGACTAACAGAGTGCGACAAGAGGGCGGGGCAAAGCCAGCGTCAGATGTCAATCAGTGGAGGAACTTTTTTTTTTCACTAGGAGGGCACTGATTTTTGCTTGGGTCTAGATGGCAGTGTCATATTTGAAGTTGTAAAATACCAATTATGGATGCCATGTACTATCAAGGCTGTCCTGTTGTGGATGGGGCAGGTAGAGCTTTGAGCCATTTTCTAACATCCATTTTGTAAAGTAAACGCTGCCAACGCTCAAATTAACCCTTAAACTGACAAGGCCTGTAAAATCTGAGTAGGGGAGAGGGTTGCCAGATTAGGATTTCATGTATTTTTATCTACTAGTTTTGAATGCACATTTTTATGCATTTTTAACCGAATGATTTCATGCATATTTACAGGAATGATGATTAATTGTCCATTAAGTATTGTTCAGTGCCTTTTTTCTTTGTTATAATTTTCATTGCTGGATTTATTCTTATTTTTAATTGTTTATGGCTGTTCTTATACTGCACTGTGGTCCCTGGGCTAATGAATTTTGTTCTTTTTCTTACACCCATCTGTAATGAGATGAATAACAATAAACAAAACTTTAACAATCTTTTCATTTCAATTAAGTGACTGTAATTAAAATGATAGCTACAGTCCTGGCACAGATTATGGATAGACTGCATTTATAAAATGATTTTGACAATTAATGCAATATTGTGTGACTACTTCTCTTTTTGGCACAATAAAACTTGTGTGTAATAAATGTAATATCAACACAGAACATAAATTAAGAAATGATAAGCGTTTATGTAAAACAGATGATAATTACACTTTTCTATATGTATTACTTAATTCCTGCATAATTGAGCATTCTAATGTATCCTACTTGCAAATTGTATAACCAGCTCAAACACATGTTTAGTTGCCAGTATTTCTTTACATACAATTATCACATCCATGCAGTGAAAACCTGCCTGTATAGTATGTGCTCTTGTACTGTCTGTGTAGGCAGGGAAGTTTACTATCAGTCTGTGTCCTCAGTAAAGTGTGGTCATTTATTTCCAGGAGAAACTCAGGACTGCACTGGCTCCACTGCAGGATAAGCTAAAAGCCTTTAATGCAGTGAAACTAATCTGTGATAAAACTGCAGAGCACATCAAGGTACTGTACTGAAGCCTTTAAATCACGATACTGAAAATGCAGCTTGTGATTGTGCTGAAATGATGGTGAATAATGTTTATTCCAGAGCCAGGCCCAGAACACTGAGAGACAGATAAAGATGGAGTTTGAGAAACTTCAGCAGTTCCTAAAAGATGAAGAGGCAGCCAGGATCGCTGCACTGAGGGAGGAAGAGAAGCAGAAGAGTCAGGTGATGAAGGAGAAGATTGAGAAGATGACAGAAGAGATATCATCCGTTTCAGAACAAATCAGAGCCATAGAACAGGAGCTGGGAGCTGAAGACATCTCATTCCTGCAGGTAAGTCATGTGTCATAATCACAAACAAAACATGTCTATCAATATACTCAAATGGGAATATATTACATTGATATAATTTTCATTGATTAAAATCAACTCATTCACTTTTTTCAGAGCTACAAAGATGTGGAGAAACGGTATGTAAACTCCAGCCTTTCTCTCTTTTCAATCTTTTAATCTCCTCTTCCTTTTTCTCTGCAGTTTAAATGTGAGTGGTAGTTTACGAGTAATGTAGCATTTCACCAATGATGAGTAAAATGAGACCAGGTGGAAAAAAAAATGTCATTCTAATCTAAATTTGTTAACATGAATTTTTTCAATGATTATATTTATATTATGTTAAATATAATGATTAATATCATTATAATTATTATTACATCATTATAATCATGATACAGATAATAGGTAATCAATGAGAATAGAAATTGCCCCCCTCCTGTGAGTGTGTGTCCCTCAGTGGGGTCGGGCTGCTTCATGTCTGGCAGCCAGTGGGGCTGTGTTGCAGAACGCTGGGAGAGATGGAGCCATTTTCTTATAGAATGAAGATTTGATGATGCTGCTGATAGTCTTCTATGGTAATGAAGCCACGCCCACAACACAAGTGACTCCTGAATATTATTGCAGAGCCCGGTGCACACTGGCGGATCCAGAGAAGGTCTCAGGAGCGCTGATTGATGTGGCCAAGCACCTGGGCAATCTGAAGTACAGAGTGTGGGAGAAGATGCTAGGGACTGTTCAATACAGTGAGTACTGGGGGCAGTGGGCTCTGCATTGTCACTGTACAGGGGGAATCTTCAGCATCCTTTCCACAAGCTGATAATGCCAGTCAGAGTCATATTGGTCCCGTGTGTGTAAGAGCCCTGGAGTGAAGAGACTGAGCACCAGTTCTTAATCTCACTGGGTAATTCAATTGAGTGAAATATTATTTATCCATCCATCCATTATCTATATTTGCTTATCCTGGGCAGGGTCACCAGGGGGTGCTGGAGCCTATCCCAGCGTGCATTGGGTGAGAGGCAGAAATACACCCTGGACAGGCCGCCAATCTATCGCAGGGCACACACCATTCACTCACACACTCATACCTATGGGCAATTTAGGGTCTCCAATTGACCTACCTGCATGTCTTCGGACTGTGGGAGGAAACC
>CM045888.1:4363602-4452966 GCA_025169545.1 Anguilla japonica
ACCCGTCACCAGTGTGTCTCCCAGGTGTGTGTGATGAGGTAAGTCTCTCTCTCCAGTGCAGTATGAACACAGACAGAGACAAATTCTCCCCTCATACGCTGGGTTTGGGTTCAGTTCAAACTCACATGAGCTGATCTGATATACTGATTAGCTAACTACCCTGCAAGTGCTATGAGCTCTGAGAGTGAGTTTGTAATTTTCACCTGAGCCTGATAAAACCGGACCAGAGCCCGAGGGTTTGGGTCGGTTCGGGTCCTAATTCTGCTTGTTTCTATTGGGCTGGTTGGGGTTTTGCTCTTTGTAGCTGGGCCTTTATATTTTGAGCACAGAGCGCTGTGTGAGCTGGATGGCAGTTGTAGGCCAGTGAGTCTAAGCTGAGCTCTGTGAGTGACAGAATGGACGCCTCAGAGCCGGGGAGAGAGAAGTTATAGTCAGGGGAGAATGAAGTGAGGCAGCAGCCATCGAATGGAAAATCCCAGGTCTGGACAAACTTTTACACAGTTTTTGATCGAGCTGCAGACGAAAGCGTGGGGTTCGTAAAATGTGAATTCTTTGATGCCCTGCTTAAGTATGGGAGCCGTGAAACAGGAGCATCAGCGTTATGACAGTATAATGCAGAAGCCTGCCGCTGTGCACCATCAACTGATCTGATCCAGACATCAATCACACCTTTTCTGAATAGAACTTCAGCGACACCCCAAACCACGGCGTGTCTACTGCACTGATACACTTATTAAAAGTCAGGGTCAAACCAGGTTCAGTTTCCAAAACGCTGCAACACGCGGGCTCAGGTCAGACTCAGGCTGAATAGGATGCGGGCTCATGTTGGGTCAGGCTGAAGTTTTTGGGCATGTTTCAAGCTCTAGTCTGAGAGTGAGGGAAATGTCCGTGGTCATACTCACTCTGTCCACAAGAGGGCGACTGAGGCTGTGCTGAAGTGTTGTCACCGTATTTGTTATCGATGACGTGAAGCCGGTCTCCCTCAGTTTTGGACAAGTGTGTTCAGGTGGTCAACTAACTGCTGTTTTCAGAATTTCTCTGGAAGCCACTGAGGAGGACTACAAACTATTAATCCGATAATTTACATGTCTCAATTTAATTAATGTTTACTTATTTAAAGATATTAGACATATTAATTTGATAAGTGATAAGCATGGCATGAAATAAAAAAATGATTTAAAAATATCAAACATCAAACTATTATCAAAATATTAAAACATATCTGGCACGACTGCCAGTGAAAATGGAGAAATAAGAATACAATTTCTTACTCCCTTCACAGCCACAATCAAATTTAGAAAACATGTTGCTCATTTTACTTCTGTCAACACACGTTAAAAACATGGCATCTCCCCCTGCCAATACACATCCTTTCATCAGTACATCATCTTATTCTTTGTGTATGTCATGCTTTCATGATGTATGTGCTTATTCCTTATTCTGTGTATTTGCATCATAGTTTGTGTCCATGAACTCTAAGTAAAGTTAGGTCTGTGGAACTTATTTGTTTAGCTTTTACATGTCTGACCAAAACAGGCATACACATCCAGCAACGTTCGTATTTCTTTGTCTGAACGTGGCAGAGCTCCGTTTTACAGCCAGAACACCTGGTTCTCCTGCAAGTTTTCTGTCTGGCGAAAAATGGTCACTCTGTTTTACTTTCTTTTGTCTTTCTTGTTTTAGTTTGTTGTTTTAGTTTATTGTTTTTGCCTGGAACCCGTGGGGGGGAAGGGTGAAGATGTTTGTTTATTTCATTTTGTGTGGGTGTGGGTGTGCTCTCTCTCTCTCCATGTGGCAACCAATGATGTTCCCCGGCACCTGCCGCATCTCCCTCCCAGGGGTGTCACGCTGGCATGTGACCGTTTTGGTGCCGAAACTCGAGAGGGAACGGTCTCGGTGTTAGCTGAATTAGCCTTCGGTTTAATTCTGGGGTGGGAGGGGTGTGGCATTCAGTACGTCCCAGAAGCAGATTGGTCTCGGCTGCGCTGGCTGGTAGAGAGAGCACACGCACCTGGGTTGCGTTAGCTAATCAGCACAGGTGCTTAAAGGTGTGTTTCTCCCCACAGTTTGGTGCCGAGACAGGGAGCGCACACCAAGACAGAGTTTTTGAGTTTTGTTTCGTTTTCATCCTCAGAATGGAATGGTTGGCAGTTTTTAGGAGCAGCCCTGCATTGGAATTTTTTGTTTCTGCTCTTCTCTGTGAGTAACAATAAAGTGTGCATAAGCTCTGACTTTTGGTGCCTGTGTCTGTGTTTCTGTAGAGTAAGCACTGCATGAGCAGTTCTCCAGTCACACTCTGAGCACTGTGCTGCATTCCTAAATGGTAAATGTGAATGGACTGCATTTATATAGCGCTTTTATCCAAAGCGCTTTACAATTGATGCCTCTCATTCGCCAGAGCAGTTAGAGGTTAGGAGTTAGGTGTCTTGCTCAAGGACACTTCGACATGCCCAGGGCGGGGTTTGAACCGGCAACCCTCCGACTGCCAGACAATCGGTCTTACCTCCTGAGCTATATCGTCCCGATATAAATATAAATAAGAGGTCTGTCATTTACATAAGTGCTGCAGACCCTTCGGTCTGCATGGCACACACATTCTGAACCTGTTCTAAACCACAGCTCTCTCCATTACATGCTAATCAAGGTTAATGATCACATATCACATCGTACTCCCCGCAAAAGCTGAACTTTGACCTTGAGAAGTGAACTGTTTTTAAGAAACGGCTACACATTGTGTCTGAAAAAGTTCACCCTCTGTCCAGCGCAGCAGCAAACGTCTCAGACACATGCTTTCATCAGTGCTGTAATGACCTACTCTAAAGCACAGCCCTCTCCATTACCTGGATCAGTGATGATATTATAAAGAGGAATGGACTGTGGAGTCAAACTCTGAATGTGTGTTTGAATCATGTTTGTTAGGGAGGGTGTGTGCTTGTGATTAGCTGGGGAATGAGATTCCATTTTGATTAACACACATGAGAGAGAACTGACAGAACCTGAAAAACAGGGCTGGTGTAAAACTGCTAGCAGATCAGCCAATCAAACCTCAGTGGTACAATGCTGCTCCCTGCAGGAAGTGCTGTCTCTGACAATCAGGTGTATCTAACAGGAAGAGCTGTTTCTCACAGGTAGATGCTTTAGTTACATCAGGGACCTTTTAATACAATTTCAATCTATATTTTTCAGATATACAGGATTTTCTGATAACATAGATTTGAGTCTAATTTTAAAGACAGTCCTTAGCTTCAGTTTCTTGTGACAGCAATAAGTAAAAGTGAAACTACACTACAGATTCAGCACAAGTCATTACTGAGCTCAGAACAGACAGAATGGCGTCTGGATCTTCTCTCCTGGAAGAGGAACTCTCCTGTCCTGTGTGCTCAGAAATCTTCAGGGATCCTGTTCTCCTGAGTTGCAGTCACAGCTTCTGTAAGGCCTGTCTGCAGCAGTACTGGAAACAGAAGGGATCTCGGGAGTGCCCAGTTTGCAGGAGAAGATCTTCTAAGGATACACCTCCCCTTAACCTGTCTCTGAGGAATACCTGTGAGGTGTTCTTAAAGGAGAGAAGTCAGAGAGCTAAAGCAGGATCTGAAGTGCTCTGCAGTCTGCACAGTGAGAAACTCAAACTCTTCTGTTTGAATGAAAATGAACCCATTTGTGTTGACTGTTTAAGATAAAAACACAGAAATCACAACATCTATTCAATAGAGGAGGCTGCACTGAAATATAAGGTAAGTAAATGAATCATTTTCCTCTTCAGACAGAAAAGAATATAAAATTAAGTAAATGTGATATGACTCAAAAAATTAAGCTAGAAAAATATTGACTTAATACTACTGCCTGTTAAATAATTAAATATCACTTCCTGGCAAGTTATTCTAGCAAATTGGAAAAAAAAAAAACAATATATGTGTGTTCATTGACTGACGTTAAAGTTACAATCTCGAAGATTTCAGTTTCGTTCTCTTTGGCGGTACCAATGGCGAGAAGCGTAATTGCAGGTGTGTTTTTGGACCTCACTTCCCATAGATCCAACGGTATCCAACAAGTGTCGCCTGTGTGACGTCAGTCAGTTGGCACCTGGGCCACACCAATTATTACACTGAATAAAAAATGGTTGTTATACAAGTAACGTTATGTACATACTCATTCATTGTCTAACATTAGGTTAACTTAAGCTGTCTTTAAACTGCCGAGCCGGGTTAAAATGCTGTAGCAGACCTGGGTTAGAATTAGTGATGATCAATTTCCACAAACGTTCTTTATCCACCTTTTGCTCGGTATGAACATCTTTACACTACAGAGAAGAATTAGCGGGATTCGCTGTGGCTCGTGCAATTATATATCTCGTGCATCATCATCCTGAATGATTGTTGTGTGATATTTCTGAAACAACTGCCTTGTTTCTGGTTTTGCTAGCTAAACTGTTCGAGAATAAAGCTGAGCTGGGTGTTAAATTAGCAATCAGAATAAGAAGAATAAAAGAAAAACAAAGGAGATTTCATCAAAAAAGGGTATCAAGGCTGAAGGAACATATGAGGAAGCGTAATAAAATAATAACAACGCTAATCCATACTGCCGTATTCTTTTATTTAGTTTTATCCGGCTTGACATCTTTACACAGAAATCAGACCCGGCTCTGCTCCACCAATACCCCGGCTTATATATTGATGAACTTGATGGCAATGTAAATAACGGTAACGTTAAGGCCAGTTCAGATCAGTGATTCGCAACAGGACGAAACGGTTTTAGAATGTTGCAGAGAAAATTGCAGCGGTGTGAACTGGCTAGTAGCAGAGCCGTTGCCTGCCCTGAGGTTTTAAAAGACCGACCTTGTCAAATCGGCAAGTGCAGTTTTAGAACGTTTACAATCAGACGTCTTGAAATTTTGCAAGTTGCATCCAGTCTCGTTGCGAATCATTGATCTGAACTGACCTTTAGTTAGCTACATTGCAACGTTGCAACAAGGTAGCATTGCATCCGAGAGACGTGTACAAGGTCGGTACCGGTCGGTAGCGTTAGCTAGCATTTTTTCTAATTGTTAGCTGACATTAGATTGTGTTAATTACATTAGCTAGCTAGCTAACGCAACGTTACCTGATATGAGAGATGGATACTGTGCGCAACGTTTTCTAAACTAATGTTGCCTTTATTGAAATGGTCCGGTAGCGAGCGTTAGCTGTGCAAATAGCTATGTAATTTAGTAACGTTACATTGTCATCAAATGTAATGCGAAATCTACATCAACAAATAATATGACCTCTCATGTTACACAAAAACTTATTAGAGTTCCATAACCCCACCACATTTAACGTTAGCAGACACACAAGTGACTTGAAGAGCGAGCCTGTTGGGTTAGCTTCGCCTATCCTCTCTGGTGGACCAACCACTGATGGGTGATGGAAAACGCGTCACTAACTATGCGCCGCTTGTGATTTTTTCCCGGGAATGTCGCCACAGACACCCAGTTCTTTAATCATAAATAATAATAATAATAATAATAATAATAATAATAATAATAATAATAATAATAAATTAATATAATAATAGGCTAAATCACCATTGTGTTACCTAATTCAGCGATAGATAATGACTTAACAGAAATTTATTTTAATGAAAATCTTCGAGATTATTACTTTAAGGCACATGGAAAAAAATTATACAGTTTGTAACTATAGCAATGTTCTACATTTCTGTAGTCACACCTGTTTGCCTGGTATGTCCGGTCATAGAGGCAATGCACTGATATGCGTCAGTGAAAACATTGTTTTTACATAAGCTGTGACCTGAGTCTCCATTCTGGCTCCTGTCTGTCTGAACAGGGGCTCTTGTGCTGTCTGTGTAGGCAGTGAAGTTTACTGTCAGTCTATTTCCTCAGTAAAGTGTGGACTCTGTCATTTCTTTCCAGAAGAAACTCAGGTCTGCAGTGGCTGCACTGCAGGAGAAGCTAAAATCCTTTAATGCAGTGAAACTAGTCTGTGATCAAACAGCAGGACACATCAAGGTACTGTACTGAGGCCTTTAAATCACAGTGTTGAAAATGCTGCACTGGACTGTGCTGAAATGATGGTGAATAATGTTTATTCCAGAACCAGGCCCAACACACAGAGAGACAGATAAAGATGGAGTTTGAGAAACTTCGGCAGTTCCTAAAAGTTGAAGAGGCAGCCAGGATTGCTGCACTGAGGGAGGAAGAAGAGCAGAAGAGTCAGATGATGAAGAAGAAGATAGAGAAGATGACAGATGAGATATCATCCCTTTCAGAACAAATCAGAGCCATAGAACAGGAGCTGGGAGCTGAAGACATCTCATTCCTGCAGGTAAGGCATGTGTCATAATCACACATAAAACATTTTTGTCAAAAACAATCAGAAATGATTATGTTATACTGATAGTGTCTTCATGACCTGAGTATTTTCTCTCTCGCAAAAACTTGCCACCTAATCATCTTCTGATTTAATTGGCAAAAATAATGTTCTCTCCCTCCAGTGGGTCGCTCAGTGGCCAACAGTAGAGGATTGTGGTTGTACTGGGCAGCTCCCAGGTGTGAATGTGTATGAAGCAGGGCGTTCCTGCAAAGAGCATCCATGCTCAGCGAACCTACCCTGGGTAAATAAAGGTTAAAAAAATAAAATAAAATTCTATGGTAATAAAAGAATTCCTTTTCACTTATTTCAGCGCTACACATATGTGGAGAAAAGGTACGTTAACTTCAGCTTTTTTACTTTTAATCTCTCAATTTTTTCTTCCTTTCTTTCTTCAATTTAAATGTGAGAGGTTGTTTACAAACAATGTAGCTTCTGACCTTTGATGAGTAAAATGGGACCAGAAGAAAAATCCAGTTAGAATCATTAATACTGACTTAAATAAGTTCTCAAATAAATGTACACAATAGATATGTTTAAAGGGAACATAAAGATAATTGATAATGTCTGTTAACGTTAATATTTCCTCCTAATACCCCCCCTTTTACTATAATTATGTTAATTATAACGATTAACATCATTATAGTCATCACACAGATAAGAGAAAGTCAATGATATAATCTTACCCCCCACCCCCCCTCCTGTGTGTGTGTGTCCCTCAGTGGGGTCGGGCTGCTTCATATCTGGCAGCCAGTGGGGCTGTGTGGCAGAACGCTGGGAGGGATGGAGCCATTTTCTTATAGAATGAAGATCTGATGTTGCTGCTGATAATCTTCTATGGTAATGAAGCCACGCCCACAGCACAAGTGACTCCTGAATATTATTGCAGAACCCAGTGCACACTGGCGGATCCAGAAAAGGTCTCAGGAGCGCTGATTGATGTGGCCAAGCACCTGGGCAATCTGAAGTACAGAGTGTGGGAGAAGATGCTGGGGACTGTTCAATACAGTGAGTACTGGGGGGAGGGAGCTCCACATTGTCACTGTACAGGGGGAATCTTCAGCATCCTTTCCACAAGCTGATAAAGCCAGTCAGAGTCATATTGGTCCTGTCTGTGTAAGAGCCCTGGAGTGAAGAGACTGAGCACCAGGCCTTAATCTCACTGATTCTCATAATAAAATGCTGCTTTAAGAGTGATAATGTATTTTAGGCGAAGAACAAGCTTGGCACCCTCTTACAATGATTATGCAACATGGAAGTTATTAATATATTATTAGCTTTTAGTTCTGGTGCTTCTCTCCCACATATGTCTCAGACTATAATGGTAGTTTTTAAAAACCCAGTTTATATCATTAGGAGCCTGTACTGTGTATTTGAGGCTATAATGGTTCTGTATACTGGTTTTGTAAAACTCAGTTTATATCATTAGGAGCCCATTGTGTCTGATGGTTTCCCTTTGTGCAGATCAGTGCTGACGTCTCATTCTCTGTCCCTTCAGCTCCTGTGACTCTGGACCCAAACACAGCACATCCCGACCTCTCACTGTCTGAGGATCTGACCAGTGTGAGACGCAGTGGTGAGAGACAGCAGGTTCCTGATAATCCAGAGAGATTTGATTGGTGGCCGTTTGTGCTGGGCTCTGAGGGATTCAGCTCAGGGAGACACTGCTGGGATGTAGAAGTGGGGGATGAGGTCTGGGTGGTGGGTGTGGCTAAAGAGTCCATCAGCAGGAAAGGGGATGTGGATCTGAGCCCAGCAGAAGGAGTGTGGGGTATATGGCAGCACGATGGGGAATACACAGCCTGGACCTCCCCACCTAAAGTCCTCACTGTGCAGAGGAAACTCCAGAGGGTCAGAGTGCAGCTGGACTGGGACAAGGGGAAGGTGTCATTCTCTGACCCCAGTAACAAAACTCCTCTCTACACCTTTAAACACTCCTTCACTGAGAGAGTGTTTCCATTGTTCTGGCCTGGTCCTCTGCGGATCTGTCCACTGAAGGTATCTGTAAGAGTGGAATAGTGCTGTTGTTTGTGGGCAAAGATCAGGTGAACAGACTGCTTCTTTCACTTTGACAAGATTAATGAGTATATAGGCAGATATATATAATATATTTTACAATAATCTATTTAATCGTTAAAAAAATATAGATCCATGTCTGCATCAGCAGTTCATGATAAATGTAACTTTGTAACCTCATGATGTCAATGTTGGAATTGGTTTGTGTGTAATCAGTTGAATTGTAATAAATGCACCAGTGGAATCACTCCAGAGTGCTGCTCTTTTTTTGACCCGTCACCAGTGTGTCTCCCAGGTGTGTGATGAGGTAAGTCTCTCTCTCCAGTGCAGTATGAACACAGAAAGAGACAAATTCTCCCCTCATACGCTGGGTTTGGGTTCAGTTCAAACTCACATGAGCTGATCTGATATACTGATTAGCTAACTACCCTGCAAGTGCTATGAGCTCTGAGAGTGAGTTTGTAATTTTCACCTGAGCCTGATAAAACCGGACCAGTACCTGAGGGTTTGGGTCGATTCAGGTCCTAATTCTGCCTGTTTCTATTGGGCTGGTTGGGGTTTGGCTCTTTGTAGCTGGGCCTTTATATTTTGAGCACAGAGCGCTGTGTGAGCTGGATGGCAGTTGTAGGCCAGTGAGTCTAAGCTGAGCTCTGTGAGTGACAGAATGGACGCCTCAGAGCCGGGGAGAAAGAAGTTATAGTCAGGGGAGAATGAAGTGAGGCAGCAGCCATCGAATGGAGAATCCCAGGTCTGGACAAACTTTTACACGGTTTTTAATCGAGCTGCAGACGAAAGCGTGGGGTTCATAAAATGTGAATTCTGTGATGCCCTGCTTAAGTATGGGAGCCGTGAAACAGGAGCATCAGCGTTATGACAGTATAATGCACAAGCCTGCCGCTGTGCACCATCAACTGATCTGATCCAGACATCAATCACACCTTTTCTGAACACCTTTTCAGCGATACCCCAAACCACGGCGTGTCTACTGTACTGATGCACTTATTAAAAATCAGGGTCAAACCAGGTTCAGCTTCCAAAACTCTGCAACACGCGGGCTCAGGTCAGACTCAGGCTGAATAGAATGTGGGCTCATGTAGGGTCAGGCTGAAGTTTTTGGGCCCGTTTCAAGCTCTAGGCTGAGAGTGAGGGAAATGTCTATGGTCACGCTAACTCTGTCCACAAGAGGGCGGCAGAAGCTGCACTGAGGTGTTGGATGAAGCCCTTGTTCTACCAGGTGGAGTGAGAGAGTTTTTCGTTTTTGGAGTTTAGTTTATTTATTTGACGATTCACTTTAAAAGGACAATTACATGGTTGCAAACACCAATGTACATGCACAATTAAAAGAGCATCAAGGATAACACAAAAAGTCACAAGACTTATTTCCATTGTGGTCCTTGCTGTAGCTGAGCACTAGGGCTCCTGCCTCACCTGCTACTGTCAGCAGTGGGGCGGTTTGGGTTTATGTAATTAAGAGTACTATTGAGACAGACAACATAATAAACTGAAGTACTTACAAACAGAATTAGGCTTAAACTGTCTGCAAATCATCACCTGAAATGTCCATATACACAGCTGTATGATGGAGCCAACATCCTACACCAAACTGCTGCAAATTCTGCTGCAAAACTGTCAAGGTCTGCAAAAGAAATCGGCAGTGTCCATTTGCTGGGGTGCAAGAAATAGCGAAAACAGTTTCAACCCAATCGTGCCATCGTGCGAGGAAGGCGTGATTTGTCTTGATTTAAACCAGTTAGGACGTAGCCTTTTCCACCCCAATGCTGAAATTTACATTGACAAGTGAGCCGCTTTAAGAAGTGGCTTTCTTTGTATTGTTGTTGTAAAAGTTAATATTTTCTTCTTTTTATGATTTGTCTGGGATTTGCTTGGTCAAAGATTGAAAGTACAAGAAGTGTCAACTGTTCAGTGCAGCAGCAAACATTTCAGTCACGTGCTTCCATCAGTGCTAGACCACCAGTTCTAAAGCACAACTCTCTCTTTGCTTTGAGTCAGGATATTATAAAGAGGAATGGACTGTGTACACAAACTCTGGATCTTCGTTTGAATCATGTTTCTAAGGGAGGGAGTGTGCTTGCCATTAGCTGGCGAATAAGATTCCATTTGGATTAACACATCAGAGAGCTGACTGAACCAGTAAGAACAGGGCTGGTGTAAAACTGCTGGCAGATCAGCCAATCAAACCTCACTGGAATAATGCTGCCCCCTGCAAGAAGTGCTGTTTGATAACCAGGTGTGTCTGACAGGAAGAGCGAAGTAAAGTTTCTCACAGGTAAAGCTTAAGTTACCTCACAAACCTTTTTAATATGATTCCAATGTATGTTTTCCAGAAATGAATGAATCTCAGAAAAAAAAGAATTTATGGGAGGGAAAAACAATGCTGGACTGAGAAGAAGAACAGAGATTTGAGAGGAGGTTAAAGAGGCTGTTTTGCCTGCCGTTTGAGTAACAGCAGCGAGTGAAACTGAAACTTAAGCTACTGGATTTAGCAGAAATCATTACTGAGCTCAGAACAGTCTGAGGCAGAATGGCGTCTGGATCTTCTCTCATGGAAGAAGAGCTCTCCTGTCCTGTGTGCACTGAAATCTTCAGGGATCCTGTTCTCCTGAGTTGTAGTCACAGCTTCTGTAAGGCCTGTCTGCAGCAGTACTGGGAACAGAAGGGATCTCAGGAGTGCCCAGTTTGCAGGAAAAGATTTAAGCAAGAACCTCCTCGTAACCTGTCCCTGGGGAATGCCTGTGAGGCGTTCTTAAAGGTGAAAATTCAGGGAACTAAAGCAGGATCTGAAATGCTCTGCAGTTTGCACAATGAGAAACTCAAACTCTTCTGTTTGGTGGATCAAATACCTGTCTGCCTTGTCTGCCAAACTTCAAAAAAACATGAAAACCACAAAATGCGACCAGTTCAGGAGGCTGCGGAAGAGTATAAGGTAATAGTCAAATAACATATTTCACATTTTACCTCATTTTTAATAGCTTGTAAGAATTTTCACTTTACACATAGTATCAAATTGTGTATGCTTTATTCTTTTCTTTTGTAAATTCATTGGGAATAAAAACTATTGGGATCTAATAAAAGAACTGTATAAAGTGAACATAGTTCTCAGGTATGACTGCAGTTTGAGCTCCATATTATGTCACATGACTAACAGAGAGAGACAAGAGGGTGGGGCAAAGCCAGCGTCAGACAGTCAATCAGAGGAGGAACTTTTTTTCTCTGGGAGTTCACTGATTTTTACATGGGTCTAGATGGAAGTGTTATATTTGAAGTTCTAAAATATCAATTACGGATGCCATGTATTATCTATTTCTAGAAGGCTGCTCTGTGTTTATCAATTTCTGGAAATTTCTGTGTCTGTCTCAGAGCATTTCTCTTGTTCCCTCCGAACGGCCTCGCATGTCAGATGCTCTTTAGAGCTTGCATGTTTATGAAAGCCTTTGTTATATTCAACAGCATGATTCCAGCTGCAATGTCCCTTTATTTTAAAGGTTGAATCGGCATTTGCACACAATTTGAATTTCCCACAAGGGAAACATAAGCTGCATCTGCTTTTACTGTGTATTCCAGTCAGTCTCTCCTGTGCCACCAGTCACTTACAAAAGAGCATTTACCCACTAAAAATGTGGCTTAGATACTTGTCCTCTTTCACCTGGTCAGATTTTTCTCTAAAATCCTAAAATCCTCTGGTGGAGTTTGCAGTGGAGGGTCTGGTCCAAATGTAGTGCTGCTGGAACCTGATGTGCTACTGCTAGCTAGTGAAGCTGGAAGGGAGCTGATGTCATTAGCTGAATTAGCTGGATCGAGTAGCATAGCAAGACCAGCAGTGCCACTGACTTCATTTGAGGTTGTAGATCCAGACGCTGTAGCTTTGGCATGTATCGGTGGTTCTGAGTGTGAATGAATAAATCCAGTAAATTCTGAACTCTGTTATGTTGTGGATGAGGCAGGTAGAGCTTTGAGCCATTTTCTAACATCCATTTTGTAAAGTAAACGCTGCCAATGCCCGAATGAACCTTTAAACTGACAAGGCCTGTGAAATCTGATTAGGGGAGGGGGTTGCCATTTTACAGGATTTCATGTATTTTTAATCACTGAATTGCAACGCGCGTTTGATTAATTGTCAATTAATTATTTTTCATTGCCTTTAATTTAATTTCTGGATTCATTCCAATTATATTCTTTTAATGCACTGTGTTCCCTGGGGTAATGCATTTTGTTCTTTTTTTACACCCTGTAATGAGATGAATAACAATAAACACAACTTTAACAATCTTTTGACTTTAATTGACTGTAGTTAAAATGATAGCTACAGTCCTGGCACAGATTATGGACAGACTGTATTTATAAACAGATTTTGACAATTAATGCAATATTTTGCAACAAGTTCACTTTTGGGCATAATAAATGTTGTGTATAATAAATGTAATATTAACATAGAACAAAAATGAAGAAATGATTAGCATTTGTGTAAAACAAATAATCATTACACCTTCCTTTATGCATGATTTAATGTCTGCATAATTGAGCATTATAATTTTTCTTAGTTGGAAATTTTATAACCAGCTCAAACACATATTTTGTTGTCCAGTATTTTTCTACATAAAATTATTACATTCATTTTACATTTACATTACAGGCATCTTATCCAGAGCAACGTACAACAAAGTGCATAACTGCAACCAGGGACAAGTGTGTTGAAAACCCTAGAGGGAAGTACAGTTCCAAGTGAAGGGAACAACCGCAGAGTTTAACTTGGACCCTGTAGGTTAAATTGTTGAACACAAACAAAATCAGCAACAAACAGTCTATGCAAATAATACAAGCAATAATTAAACAAGTAGGCATGAGGCATTCATGCAGTGAAATCTATCATTTTTGGCTTGTATACTTTATGCTCTTGTGCTGTCTATGTAGGCAGTGAAGTTTACTGTCAGTCTGTGTTCTCAGTAAAGTATGGACTCTGTCAATTCTTTCCAGGAGAAACTCAGGACTGCACTGGCTCCACTGCAGGAGAAGCTTAAAGCCTTTAATGCAGTGAAACTAGTCTGTGATCAAACAGCAGAGCACATCAAGGTACTGTACTGATGCCTTTAAATCAGATGTGGAAAATGCAGAGCTGGATTGTACTGAAATGATGGTGAATAATGTTTATTCCAGAGTCAGGCCCAGCACACAGAGAGACAGATAAAGATGGAGTTTGAGAAACTTCTGCAGTTCCTAAAAGATGAAGAGGCAGCCAGGATCACTGCACTGAGGGAGGAAGAGGAGCAGAAGAGTCAGATGATGAAGGAGAAGATTGAGAAGATGACAGAAGAGATATCATCCCTTTCAGAACAAATCAGAGCCATAGAACAGGAGCTGGGAGCTGAAGACGTCTCATTCCTGCAGGTAAGTCATGTGTCATAATCACACGTAAAACATATTTATCAATATACACTCCTAGGCAACAAAAAAATGAGCCAAGCCCAAAATGGCAAAATATTAAGCTTTTAATTGTCTTAACAACCACTCATTGGTCAGGAAATTAGCAAAAATTAAACAAATAGATAAAGTAACTAAGTATGGGATAGCTTTTCCCTTTGTTTTTTTTAAATGTTTAAGTCTTGTGGGTAAACTTGCGGACAGCTTTTTCCAGAAGGAAGAGTCAATGTTGTTTCATTCAATGTTGATGGCTTCAAACAGTTGATGAGTAGTTGAAAAATGTTTCCGGGTTACTTTGTTTTCTGAGGTCTTGAATTCTGCTGTCAGTTTTTGTAAGCTTTTTTCCTGTCTTTGAGAACTGTAAATTTCAGCAGGTGGTCATCCCTGCATGATGAGGCTTTGGGCCTTCCAGATTCTTTCTTCTGGCAACATTACCTGTTGTTTCAAAGCATTGACCTATTCTCTTAATAGCTGATAGAGAAATAGGGATTACCTCTGCCTTTAGGGTCTTGTAAATTTCAGAATAGCTACAGCTGGCCTGACGAAGACCAGCTATGCGGTTTCTGACAGCAACCTCTGCATGATATTTTGCTTTTTTTGGAGCAGATTTTCTCGCTCCTTTAATGTGGGTCTCACAACACTGCATACTGTAGATCTCTCTCTGCTCTATCAATCCTGGTTCCATTTAAGAGCTTGTTATCAGGCCTTTGATGGGCTGCATCAGGTGTAGAAGATAACCAAATAATGACTAATCTTTTAAGAAAAAAAAACATCCCAGAAGATATTTTTGGAAAATTTTGTACACGCAGACATGTGTTAGTTTGAATTTTACATCAAACATTTTAATCATTATCATGATTTTACCTTTGCGTACAAGAAAACTATATAAGTGAATTTCCCTGTTTCCAGCTTTTCCCCAAACAGTTCACTGCAGCAAAAGTAAATGAGCAAATGGTGGCACAGGAGGTCTCAGGAGTGCATTTGTTTAATTCTTAATAATTTCCTGACCAATGATTTGTTGTTAAGAGCCTTAAAAGCTTAATATTTTGCCATTTTGGGCTTGGCCAATTTTTTTGCCCAGGTGTGTACTCATATTGGAACATATTGCATTACAGTTTTAATAGTCTGCGTATTGATTATAGTGATAAACTCTTATTCACTTATTTCAGAGCTACAAAGATGTGGAGAAACGGTATGTAAACTCCTCCCTTATTCTCGATTCAATCTTTTAATCCTCTCTTCCTTCCTCTCTTCAGTATAAATATGAGGGGTAGATCACAAGTACTGTAGCATTTCATGAATAATGAGTGAAATGGGACCAGATGGAACAATTATAAAAAGAATGTTACATTCATACCTAAATGAGTTATCTGATTTAATTATACAATGATTGTCTGTGTATCATGTTAATTATAATGATAAACATCATTATAATCATCGTACAAATAATGGGTAAAAAATGTACTTTTCCCCGCATGCTCCTGTGTGTGTGTGTCCCTCAGTGGGGTCGGGCTGCTTCATATCTGGCAGCCAGTGGGGCTGTGTGGCAGAACACTGGGAGAGATGGAGCCATTTTCTTATAGAATGAAGATCTGATGTTGCTACTGATAATCCTCTATGGTAATGAAGCCACGCCCACAGCACAAGTGACTCCTGAATATTATTGCAGAGCCAAGTGCACACTGGGGGATCCAAAGAAGGTCTCAGGAGCGCTGATTGATGTGGCCAAGCACCTGGGAAATCTGAAGTACAGAGTGTGGGAGAAGATGCTGGGGACTGTTCAATACAGTGAGTACAGGGGGCAGGGAGCTCCACATTGCCACTGTACACGGGGAATCTTCAGCATCCTTTCCACAAGCTGATAAAGCCAGTCAGAGTCATATTGGTCCTGTCTGTGTAAGAGCCCAGGAGTGAAGAGACTGAGCACCAGTCCTTAATCTCACTGATGCTCATAATAAAATGCTGCTTTAAGAGTGATAATGTATTTTAGGGGAAGAACAGGCTTGGCATCCTCTTACAATGATTATGCAACATGGAAGTTATTAATATATTATTAGCTTTTAGTTCTGGTGCTTCTCTCCCACATGTGTCTCAGACTATAATGGTAGTTTTTAAAACCCAGTTTATGTCATTATGAGCACATTGTTTTTGATGGTTTCTCTTTATGCAGATCAGTGCTGACGTCTCATTCTCTGTCCCTTCAGCTCCTGTGACTCTGGACCCAAACACAGCACATCCCAAACTCTCACTGTCTGAGGATTTGACCAGTGTGAGACGCAGTGGTGAGAGTCAGCAGGTTCCTGAAAATCCAGAGAGATTTGAGACGGGGCGGTGTGTGCTGGGCTCTGAGGGATTCAGCTCAGGGAGACACTGCTGGGATGTAGAAGTGGGGGGTGAGCTCTGGGTGGTGGGTGTGGCTAAAGAGTCCATCAGCAGGAAAGGGCGTGTGAATCCGAAGCAAACAGGAGGAGTGTGGAGCATATGGCTGAGCAATGGAAAATATGAAGCCCTGACCTCCCCATGTACAGCCCTCACTGTACAGAGGAAACTCCAGAGGGTCAGAGTGCAGCTGGACTGGGACAAGGGGGAGGTGTCATTCTCTGACCCCAGTGACAACACTCCTCTCTACACTTTTAAACACTCCTTCACTGAGAGAGTGTTTCCATTCTTCTGGCCTGATTCTCTGCAGATCTGTCCTCTGAAGGTGTCTGTGAGAGTGGAATAGTGCTGTGGTTTGTGGGCAAGGATCAGGTGAACAGACTGCTTCTTTCACTTTGACAAGATTAATGAGTATATTTGCAGATAATATCTTTTACAATATTTTATTGAATCATTTACAAAATATAAATCCATTTCTGCAGCAGTTCATGATGAATGTAACTTTGAAATCTCATGATGTTGCTGTAAAAATCTGGTTAAAAGAACTGCATTCCATCACATCTGAGCAGGATTCATTAAAATATTTGCCGGTCAATCAGCATCAACAAAATATTATTTTATTTGAAACGTTCTGTAGTGTTTCCATGAGAAGTGTCTAATTTCTTTTCACATAACTTCCCAATGTTATCACTGAGTAATAACTGTTGAGGTAATAATAAATAATAAATCCACCAGTGGAATCACTCCAGAGTGCTGCTCTTTTCCTGACCCGTCACCAGTGTGTCTCCCAGGTGTGTGATGAGGTAAGTCTCCTCCTCTAGGGCAGTATGAACACAGACAGAGGCAAACACATTACATTACATTACATTACATTTATTTCGCAGACGCTTTTATCCAAAGCGACGTACAAAAGTGCATATCATGGTCGTAGGCAACTGCTGAACACAAGTTCAGAAAGGTATAATACTTATTTTGTACAGCTATTTCTAGCTAAGAACACAGTTCACACAGTGAACACTATTCTAACCTAACCTCTGCAAAGCCAACTAGGCAGAAGAGTAAGCTACAGTATTAGGACAAAGACAAATACAAGTGACATGAAAAAGGGGGGGGGGGGGGGGTTTTTTGTTTTTTTTTTTGTTTTTGTTTTTTTTTTAATTAAAGAGTGAAATATACAGAATGGTGGTGGTTAATCTAGGTATAGTCTGAAGAGATGAGTCTTCAGGCCACGGCGGAAGATGGGTAGTGAGGGGGAGGTTCGGAGAGGGACGGGAAGTTCGTTCCACCACTGGGGAGCTAGGGTGGAGAAGCTCTGTGATCCCTTTGGGCGGGTGGGAGGGGTTACTAGGCGCCCTGCTGCCGCAGAGCGGAGTGGTCGAGCAGGCACATAGAAGCGAATCATGTCCTGCAAGTAGATGGGGGCTGTCCTGTTGGCAGCAGTGTAGGCAAGGGTCACTCATACGCCACTCATATGCTGGGTTTGGGTTCAGTTCAAACTCACATGAGCTGATCTGATATACTGATTAGCTAACTACCCTGCAAGTGCTATGAGCTCTGAGAGTGAGTTTGTAATTTTCACCTGAGCCTGATAAAACCGGACCAGAGCCTGAGGGTTTGGGTCGGTTCAGGTCCTAATTCTGCCTGTTTCTATTGGGCTGGTTGGGGTTTTGCTCTTTGTAGCTGGGCCTTTATATTTTGAGCACAGAGCGCTGTGTGAGCTGGATGGCAGTTGTAGGCCAGCGAGTCTAAGCTGAGCTCTGTGAGTGACAGAATGGACGCCTCAGAGTCGGGGAGAAAGAAGTTATAGTCAGGGGAGAATGAAGTGAGGCAGCAGCCATCGAACGGAGAATCCCAGGTCTGGACAAACTTTTACATGGTTTTTGATCGAGCTGCAGACGAAAGTGTGGGGTTCATAAAATGTGAATTCTGTGATGCCCTGCTTAAGTATGGGAGCCGTGAAACAGGAGCATCAGCGTTATGACAGTATAATGCACAAGCCTGCCGCTGTGCACCATCAACTGATCTGATCCAGACATCAATCACACCTTTTCTGAACAGAACATCAGCGATACCACAAACCACGGTGTGTCTACTGCACTGATGCACTTATTAAAAGTCAGGGTCAAACCAGGTTCAGCTTCCAAAATGCTGCAACACGCGGGCTCAGGTCAGACTCAGGCTGAATAGAATGTGGGCTCATGGAGGGTCAGGCTGAAGTTTTTGGGCCCGTTTCAAGCTCTAGGCTGAGAGTGAGGGAAATGTCTATGGTCACGCTAACTCTGTCCACAAGAGGGCGGCAGAAGCTGCGCTGAGGTGTTGGATGAAGCCCTGGCTCTACCAGGTGGAGTGAGAGAGTTTTTCGTTTTTTTAGTTTAGATTATTTATTTGACGATTCACTTTAAAAGGACAATTACATGGTTGCAAACACTAATGTACATGCACAATTAAAAGAGCATCAAGGATAACACAAGACTTATTTCCATTGTGATCCTTGCTGTAGCTGAGCACTAGGGCTCCTGCCTCACCTGCTACTCTCAGCAGTGGGGCGGTTTGGGTTTATGTAATTAAGAGTACTATTGAGACAGACAACATAATAAACCAAAGTACCTACGAACAGAATTAGGCCTAAACTGTCTATAAATCATCACCTGAAATGTCCATATACGCAGCTGCATGATGGAGCTAAAATCCTACACCATACTGCTGCAACTTCTCCTGCAAAACTGTCAAGGTCTGCGAAAGAAATCAGCAGTGTCCATTTGCTGGGCTGCAAGAAATAGCAAACACAGTTTCAACCCAATCGTGCCATCGTGCGAGGAAGGCGTGATTTGTCTTGATTTAAACCAGTTAGGCTTTTCCCCCTGTACAGGGGGAAGCTGATAAAGCCAGTCAGAGTCATATTGGTCCTGTCTGTGTAAGAGCCCTGTGTAAGCAGTAAATCTGAAAGAATTATGTCAAAGAAGGAGTTTGGCTTAGGTGTGCAGAGCCAAATAAGCATGTTGTGGCAAGGTTATTCCCAGTTAGAAATTGCAAAAAGGCTTAATATTTCTGGGTGCAGTGTTCAGTACACACTCAGCAAGGTCCAGCTGATGGCCAGTAATGTTAACAGGAGACGACCAGGAAGAACACAGCACCAAATCCAGAACTGATTTCCCTCTTGTAGGCTGACTGACATATTGTGCCAGAAAGAGTCATTTACAACATTTAGACATTTTCCTCATTCTTCCTTCTTTACTTTATCCTTGTCCTGTCTCCAATTCCCAGGTAATAGAGGAGTAACTGAAGTCACCTGCAGGTGAAGGTGTGTGTTCTGCAGATCCTTTGGTCTACATGACACACACATTCTGAATCTATTCTAGACCACAGCTCTCTACATTACCATGGTAACTGAGATTAATGATCACATATCACATCCTCCCCTTCTGAAAGCTGAACTTTGACCTTGAGGGGCGAATTGTTTTTAGGAAATGGCTACACATTGTGTCTGAAAAAGTTATTCCTTTTATTTAAAAAAAAAAAAGGTTTATATAGTAGCTCTTGCTCATTCAAAGAGAAAAAGCAGGGAGCTCCACATTGTCACTGTACAGGGGGAATCTTCAGCATCCTTTCCACATGCTGATAAAGCCAGTCAGAGTCATAGTCTGTGTAAGGGCCCTGTGTAAGCAGTAAATCTGAAAGAAATATGTCAAAGAAGGAGTTTGGCTTAGGTGTGCAGAGCCAAATAAGCATGTTGTGGAAAGGTTATTCCCAGTTAGAAATTGCAAAAAGGCTTAATATTTCTGGGTGCAGTGATCCAGCTGATGGCCAGTAATGTTAACAGGAGACGACCAGGAAGATCAGGAGGCAGTAGACAAATATCTTGTGGTCTCTTGCAAAAGAAACATTCTTGTCACAATGTTTACTTGTCCCCACACATCTAAGCCTAACTCTTTCTTTTCCATATTGCTTGAATCGCTGGTGCGTATTTTACTTGCACTACTACGGCAAAGGAGTTAGGCTTAGATGTGCAGGGCACTACAGGCTAAGGGTATTAGGCTCTCCCACCCCTCCACCTGCTTCGCAATGTTCAGCAGAGTAAATTCTCCCCTTAGAATAACCAGCACGGCGAGGTATATCCATATAAGAAATAGGATTTATTTCTACAGAAAGAGTTCAGTACCTACACACAAGATGCATAATCCTGAACTGAAGAAAACTGGGGTAGTCCCTGCTTTTATAAGCAAAAATTTTTAAAAAGTGGTGTCTAAGATTATTTGTAAGCCAACTTTTTAAGTTATTGTTGGTAGAAATTACAAAAAAATATTTGTACTTTGGTTTCTTATTCATTAAATGTGCAAATATTAAATACATTCTTCTTTACCTAGCCGAAAACAATGGTGGCCTGATACTTTTGGGCTGTACTGTGTATTTGAGGCTATAATGGTTCTGTATATCAGTTTTGTAAAACTCAGTTTATATCATCAGGAGCCCATTGTGTCTGATGGTTTCTCTTTGTGCAGATCAGTGCTGACGTCTTATTCTCTGTCCCTTCAGCTCCTGTGAATCTGGATCCAAACACAGCACATCCCAAACTCTCACTGTCTGAGGATCTGACCTGTGTGAGACGCAGTGGTGAGATTCAGCAGGTTCCTGATAATCCAGAGAGATTTGATATGTGGTGGTTTCTGCTGGGCTCTGAGGGATTCAGCTCAGGGAGACACTGCTGGGATGTAGAAGTGGGGTTTGGAGGTTCCTGGGCGGTGGGTGTGGCTAAAGAGTCCATCAGCAGGAAAGGGGATGTGTATCCAAGCCCAGCAGCAGGAGTGTGGAGCATACGGCGGCGCATTGGGAAATACGCAGCCCTGACCTCCCCACCTACAGTCCTCACTGTGCAGAGGAAACTCCAGAGGGTCAGAGTGCAGCTGGACTGGGACAGGTGGGAGGTGTCATTCTCTGACCCCAGTAACAACACTCCTCTCTACACTTTTAAACACTCCTTCACTGAGAGAGTGTTTCCATTCTTCTGGCTTGGTTCTCTGCAGATCTGTCCACTGAAGGTGTCTGTGAGAGTGGGATAGTGCTGTGGTTTGTGTGCAAGGATCAGGTGAACAGACTGCTTCTTTCGCTTTGACAAGATTAACGAGTTATTTGTGGATAATATCTTTAACAATATTTTATTGAATCATTTACAACATATAAATCCATTTCTGCAGCAGTTCATGATGAATGTAACTTTGAAATCTCATGATGTAGCAGTAAAAATTAGGTTAAAAGAACTGCATTCCATCACATCTGAGCAGGATTAATTTAAATATTTGCCGATCAAACAGCATCAACAAAATATTATTTTATTTGAAACGTTCTGTAGTGTTTCCATGAGAAGTGTCTAATTTCTTTTCACATAACTTCCCAATGTTATCACTGAGTAATAACTGTGCTATATGGTGGTAGTGTAAGTGTGTGGGTTTGTGTGTAATCAGTTGAGGTAATAATAAATAATAAATGCACCAGTGGAATCACTCCAGAGTGCTGCTCTTTTCCTGACCTGTCACCAGTGTGTCTCCCAGGTGTGTGATGAGGTAAGTCTCTCTCTCCAGTGCAGTGTGAACACAGACAGAGGCAAACACGCCCCTCATACGCTGGGTTTGGGTTCAGTTCAAACTGAATTCAGCAGATCAAGTGAGAGAAGTGGATAAGCCCAGTGCCCCCTGGATGGTGCTGTGAACTGAGAGTGAGGGAAATGTCTGTGGTCATACTCACTCTGTCCACAAGAGGGCGACAACAGCTGCGCTGAGGTGTTGGATGAAGCCCTCACTCTACAAGGTGTGTGGAGTGAGAGAGCACTAGGGCTCCTACCTCACCTGCTACTCCAAGCAGTGGGGCAGTTTGTGGTTTTGTGTGATTTTGTGGCTTGCTTGTGCTTAGAGGATCAGTTATAGAATAATATCACATGTTAGTGTGTGAGAGAGTGTGAGTGTGTGTGTTTGTGTTTGTGTGTGTGTGTGTGTGTGTGTGTGAGAGAGAGAGAGAGTGTTTGTGTGTGTGTGTACTCTGTCCTTCAGACTGTAACAGGTTTGTGAAACCCATCGACTAGCAGAGGAGCTTCAGCTCACCACAGTACCCTGAGTACAGAGGCGAGACTGAGTCTCAGAGCACTGCAGGGTGATCAGAGCTTTTCACTGCTTACCTGCACCATGGACCAGCACTGCATGGTCACTCATATGGTTCATATCATAGAAAAGAAAGAGGAAATATCCATCTTGTAACATAATTTGCTATTTAATATTATCATCATATAATGACAGTTCTTTGTATCAGTATATGAGAAAAAGCAAGAGGTCTGCACGGGCATGAAACTGAAGCCTGAACCCGGCCTGTACCCAGGACCTTGAGACCCAACCCGATCAAGCCCGACTGGTACCGTCAAATCAGAAACCCAAACCTGACCTGAAAACGAAATTGCTCATAAACACAGTTTTGCAGTGCTTTGCTTGGCTGCTGTGCGCTTGAGTTATAGTAATAATTAATATGCAGCAAAAGGCTTATATTTTATTTCTATATGGGTTCGTAAACAGTAGCTGCACAGCTTATCAAAGCATGGCAGCCCATCAGCAGAGCAGTATGATAGGCTAATAAACCGCCTGTCTTTCCGGTTATTAGTTATCAGGCACTGTGCACATCCAGTTTCCTGTCAGCCGGCTTACCAGGCCCATTTGCTTAGCATATCTCACTGGTTCCTTAGCTGTCAGGTAGCTAACGCTACACTTGTATAAAACGGCGAAATCGAAACTGTTTAAAGCGTGCGTCTATTTTTTTGGATTTCAGAAATATAAATAAGTTTCCTGCAAAAATTATACAGTTGCAAATTTATATTTTTTTAGGCAATTATTAGCTAGCAAGGAAGCCAGTGTAATGAGATAGAAATTTGGATGTGAGGGGGATTTGATCCCATACCTGACATTTGTCCGAAGGTCTCATAAGCAAACACACTACCCAGTGCCCAGTGAGCTACTAGTAAGGTTTTTTAAAACTTTAAACTTTAAAGTTTTTCTAAAGTTTGTTTTTATTGGCTGGTGAAGCTAAATGTCCAATGGGGAGACGTATTCTTTGCAGCCCTGGAGAATTTTTGATGATGTAATCGGCAGGAAGAAAATGAAGCAGAAGAGGAATAAGGAAAAAGCGCAAAATCCCCTAAGTTTGGGGCTTTATTGTGTGGACGTGTGAAGATGTTTGTGAATTCTGCCTGTTGAAAGGGGATCAGAAGGTACAGAAATGAATGTTTTTAAGAGCTGAGAGACTGTGGTCATTGCGGTTATTCCTGTAGGGAACCCTGAAAAGTTCCGAACTCTCGGTGCTGTATGGGGCATGCCGCCCTGCCAAGGCGTAACTTGGCGGATGGAATACCTGCCATCCAAATGTGTCTTACATAGTTTATTCTTTTCCCTCAATCTCTCCTGTAAGGCTTCCACTGTGCTGACTGCTTTTTAACTTTCTTTTCCTCACCTTTGGAATTAATTTACATTGTGCCTCAATAATAACCCTTTTGAACCTGCCCCACATTTCATTCACAGTATTGTAATCAAGACGTTGCACCCAATCTATACTACTTACATTTGCTCCCATCTTGTTAAAGCTGGCATGCCTAAAATGAAAAGTTCTAGACTCAGAGGAGGGCCTCTTACTTTGCCCATTACATTAAAACAAACTGTGCAATGATCACTTGTCCCAGGTGGCTCCATTGCCTCTACAGAGGCATTACACAGCCCCAAATCCAGAACTGAATTCCCTCTTGTAGGCTGACTGACATATTGTGCCAAAAAGAGTCATTTACAACATTTAGACATTTTTCCTCATTCTTCCGTCTTTACTTTATCCTTGTCCTGTCTCCAATTCCCAGGTAATTTAGGAGTAACTGAAGTCACCTGCAGATGTCTGAAGGTGTGTGTTGTGCAGATCCTTTGGTCTACATGACACACACATTCTGAATCTATTCTAAACCACAGCTCAGTCAAAGACAAAAAGTTCAAGAGGCGTTCACCCTCTGTCCAGCACAGCAGCAAACGTTTCAGTCACGTGCTTTCATCAGTGCTGTAAGGACCTCCTCTAAAGCACAGCTCTCTCCTTTAGCTTCATCTGTGCTGTAATGACCTACTCTAAAGCACAGCTCTCTCCTTTAGCTTCATCAGTGCTGTAATGACCTACTCTAAAGCACAGCTCTCTCCTTTAGCTTCATCAGTGCTGTAATGACCTATTCTAAAGCACAGCTCTCTCCTTTAGCTTCATCAGTGCTGTAATGACCTACTCTAAACTACAGCTCTCTCCATTAGCTTCATCTGTGCTGTAATGACCTACTCTAAAGCACAGCTCTCTCCTTTAGATTCATCTGTGCTATAATGACCTACTCTAAAGCACAGCTCTCTCCTTTAGCTTCATCTGTGCTGTAATGACCTACTCTAAAGCACAGCTCTCTCCATTAGCTTCATCAGTGCTGTAAGGACCTACTCTAAAGCACAGCTCTCTCCTTTAGCTTCATCAGTGCTATAATAACCTACTCTAAAGCACAGCTGTCTCCTTTAGCTTCATCAGTGCTGTAAGGACCTACTCTAAAGGACAGCTCTCTCCTTTAGCTTCATCAGTGCTGTAAGGACCTACTCTAAAGCACAGCTCTCTCCTTTAGCTTCATCAGTGCTGTAAGGACCTACTCTAAAGAACAGCTCTCTCCATTAGCTTCATCAGTGCTATAATGACCTACTCTAAAGCACAGCTCTCTCCTTTAGCTTCATCAGTGCTGTAAGGACCTACTCTAAAGCACAGCTCTCTCCTTTAGCTTCATCAGTGCTGTAAGGACCTACTCTAAAGCACAGCTCTCTCCTTTAGCTTCATCAGTGCTATAATGACCTATTCTAAAGCACAGCTCTCTCCTTTAGCTTCATCAGTGCTATAATGACCTATTCTAAAGCACAGCTCTTTCCTTTAGCTTCATCAGTGCTGTAAGGACCTACTCTAAAGCACAGCTCTCTCCTTTAGCTTCATCAGTGCTATAATGACCTATTCTAAAGCACAGCTCTTTCCTTTAGCTTCATCAGTGCAGCAATGACCTACTCTAAAGCACAGCTCTCTCCATTACCTGGATCAATGAGGATATTATAAAGAGGAATGGACTGTGGAGTTAAACTCTGAATCTGTGTTTGAATCATGTTTGTTAGGGAGGGTGTGTGCTTGTGATTAGCTTGGGAATGAGATTCCATTTGGATTAACACACATGAGAGAGAACTGGCAGAACCTGAAGAACAGGACTGGTGCGAAACTGCTGGCAGATCAGCCACTCAGACCTCAGTGTTACAATGCTGCCCCCTGCAGGATTTGCTGTCTGATAATCAGGTGTCTCTAACAGGAAGAGAAAAGTACGGTTTCCCACAGGTGGGCGCTTTAGTCACATCAGGGACCTTTTGACACGATTTCACTCTGCATATTTCACAAATGAAAACATTTCTGAAAATGTCGATGGAGAATAAATTCTTGACTTTTAAGACGAAAAGATAGGAGACTAATTTAAAGACAGTCTTTTGCTGCAATTTTATGTAACAACGGGAAGTAAAAGTGAAACTAAATAGCTGATTTAACAGAAGCCATTACTGAGCTCAGAACAGGCTTGAACACTCGTGGACTTAGGGAGGTGTTTAAACAAAGTAAACAAACAAACGCAAATATTTTCCCTTGGCTCTCACGGGGTCTCGGTAAAAATAACAAATTAATTACTGAGACTTTTCAGGAAATCGTCGACTCGTCGTTTTCTTGGTCTTGGTCTCGCTTACGTTTTCACGTCTCATCTCAGCCACGTACTGTGGAAAGAAGCGATCAGTAACGCAACCCGGTTGTATGTGCCTAATTAAGCAGTAGACGTGGACCTCAGATCGCCCCGATTTTCTCTCGCAGACCAAGACCTGCTACCGGGACAGAATGGCGTCCAGATCTTCAGTCCTGGAAGAGGAGCTTTCCTGTCCTGTTTGCTCTGAAATCTTCAGGGATCCGGTTGTCCTGAATTGCAGTCACAGCTTCTGTAAGGCCTGTCTGAAGCAGTACTGGGAACAGAAGTCTGTGAACACGTTGTCTTTACGCAAGCTGTGACCTGAGTCTCCATTCTGGCTCCCCTCTCTCTGAGCAGGGGCTCTTGTGCTGTCTGTGTAGGCAGTGAAGTTTACTGTGTGACTGTTTCCTCAGTAAAGTGAGGACTGTGTCATTTCTTTCCAGGAGAAACTCAGGACTGCACTGGCTCCACTGCAGGAGAAGCTAAAAGCCTTTAATGCAGTGAAACTAGTCTGTGATCAAACAGCAGAGCACATCAAGGTACTGTACTGAGGCCTTTAAATCACAGTGTTGAAAATGCAGCTTGTGATTGTGCTGAAATGATGGTGAATAATGTTTATTCCAGAGCCAGGCCCAGCACACAGAGAGACAGATAAAGATGGAGTTTGAGAAACTTCAGCAGTTCCTAAAAGATGAAGAGGCAGCCAGGATCACTGCACTGAGGGAGGAAGAGAAGCAGAAGAGTCAGATGATGAAGGAGAAGATTGCCAAGATGACCAAAGAGATATCATCCCTTTCAAAACAAATCAGAACCATAGAACAGGAGCTGGGAGCTGAAGACGTCTCATTCCTGCAGGTAAGTCATGTGTCATATCAGATACAGAAATAAGAAACCGGCACACAGTATAATGCTCCCAAAAGTGCTTCAAACAAATCTGTCTTCATCAGGTGTAAAGCGTGCGGTGATCCATTATCCGTACACATGGATGAAATATAGAACTTTGAGTACACATCAGCCATTATACAGAAAAACATTTAAAAATTACATTAAGGTGCAGTATATATAAGGATAAGACATGAGACCACAATCGGATCAATTGAATGTAGACCTGTGTTGAATCATCGCAGACATGGATCATATAGTTAAAAACGCACAAGTAAGCAATGTAAAAAGTATATACTGTATAATATATACACAGAAAAACACAAAAAATATGTAATTCCAGTATACATAAAGGCTAAGAGAATACAATATAGTCCACTATGTGTCAATCAAAGTGGTCTATAAATTGCCCCATTACAAAATTCTAATATCAAATTCTTAATTTAAGCCATACTCGTAAGTCTGTAATGTGTACATCTGAGAGGTAAATTCTCCATATTACCACCCGTCTCTGGTCTTGGTACCCTTTCTATATTCACATATTTTAATGTGGATATATTATTGACGCTTCTGGACATTTTGCAGCCCTGGTCCTGATGCTGTAGTGATGTTCGTTAATCGTTTTGAGTGCGCTGCTCGTCTGGCTCACGTAAGCTAGTCCCCATGGGCTAGAGGGAAGGTAGACTACTTGAGTGGTATTACAGGAATTGACTCTAGGCCGAGATCAAGGTTTATTGTTTTAAACGCTTGCAAGCATGAAGCATCCCTTTCTGCGATGGCAAAAACCACAATAGCAAATGGACACTGGACAGTAACAGACAAAATGGTAAAAAAGAAAGTAAAGTACAAAACTCAGTGCAGTTTTCCAGCTAACTCAGTTATCCTGCTCTGTGATACAGGGTTTTACTCAGTGCAGTTATCCAGCTAACTCAGTTATCCTGCTCTGTGATACAGGGTTTTACTCAGTGCAGTTATCCAGCTAACTCAATTATCCTGCTCTGTGTTACAGGGTTTTACTCACTGCAGTTATCCAGCTAACTCAGTTATCCTGCTCTGTGATACAGGGTTTTACTCAGTGCAGTTATCCAGCTAACTCAGTTATCCTGCTCTGTGATACAGGGTTTTACTCAGTGCAGTTGTCCAGCTAACTCAGTTATCCTGCTCTATGATACAGGGTTTTACTCAGTACAGTTATCCAGCAAACTCAGTAATCCTGCTCTGTGATACAGGGTTTTACTCACTGCAGTTATCCAGCTAACTCAGTAATCCTGCTCTGTGATACAGGGTTTTACTCAGCGCAGTTATCCAGCTAACTCAGTAATCCTGCTCTGTGATACAGGGTTTTACTCAGTGCAGTTATCCAGCTAACTCAGTAATCCTGCTCTGTGATACAGGGTTTTACTCAGCGCAGTTATCCAGCTAACTCAGTTATCCTGCTCTGTGATACAGGGTTTTACTCAGTGCAGTTATCCAGCTAACTCAGTAATCCTGCTCTGTGATACAGGGTTTTACTCAGCGCAGTTATCCAGCTAACTCAGTTATCCTGCTCTGTGATACAGGGTTTTACTCAGTGCAGTTATCCAGCTAATATAGTAATCCTGCTTCATGAAGTACCCCCCTGAGCTCGCTACATAAGTCATTGGATTGGTTGCTCTCTTAAAGACTACCAGTGGGACGGCTGAATATGGTTCTCAGTTTTGGGTCTGATTCCGTGACGTGCCGATGATCTCCCATGATGCTGACATACTCTGTGCCCTGAAGGTCAGGTCTGTTCTCACTTGGTCTTTTTTCATTTTTGATTAGACTTGCTGTTTACCCAGCCTCAATAAAGATTATTGATTGTGTGTATTATTGTCTGTATGCATGAAGTCATGTGTAATATTCACCAAAATATGGTTGTTGTATTGATAGAATTGTCAGAGTATTGGTTATAGTAATACAAATTCACTCTTCTTTTTCAATTATTTCAGAGGTACAAAGATGTGGAGAAACGGTATGTAAACTCCAGGCTTTCTCACTATTTAATCTTTTAATCTCCTCTTCCTTTCTCTCTGATCAATTTAAATGTGAGGTAGTTTACAAGTACTGTAGAACTGGAACGATGATGAGTCAAATCGGACAGAAAAATTCCAACTAGAATCTAAAATTCAGAACGACAAGCATTATCGTATAAAATTATACAATGACAATGCTTAAAGGGAACATAATGATAATGGCTAGTCAATTATATTTATGATATCCTCCGCAATGCTCCTGTGTGTGTGTGTCCCTCAGTGGCGTCGGGCTGCTTCATGTCTGGCAGCCAGTGGGGCTGTGTGGCAGAATGCTGGGAGGGATGGAGCCATTTTCTTATAGAATGAAGATCTGATGTTGCTGCTGATAATCTTCTATGGTTATGAAGCCATGTCCACAGCACAAGTGACTCCTGAATATTATTGCAGAGCCCGGTGCACACTGGCGGATCCAGAGAAGGTCTCAGGAGCGCTGATTGATGTGGCCAAGCACCTGGGCAATCTGAAGTACAGAGTGTGGGAGAAGATGCTGGGGACTGTTCAATAAAGTGAGTACTGGGGGCAGGGAGCTCCACATTGTCACTGTACAGGGGGAATCTTCAGCATCCTTTCCACAAGCTGATAAAGCCAGTCAGAGACATATTGGTCCTGTCTGTGTAAGAGCCCTGGAGTGAAGAGACTGAGCACCAATCCTTAAATTCACTGATGTTCACAATAAAATGCTGTTTCAAGAATGATAACATATTTTAGGGGAAGTACAGGCTTTGCACCCTCTTACAATGATTATAAAACATGGAACGTATACAAATATCATTAACTTTTAGTTCTGGTGCTTCTCTCACACATGTATCTAAGACTATAATGATTGTTTTTGTGAAGCCAAGGCGATTTTATTATTGAGTGCTCTTTCTCTCTCTCAAATTAAAAATCCTTTATTGGCCTAAAACACATATGCAAATATTGTCAAAGTGTACATACAGAAATATGTTACAACATGAACATAAATTGAACAGAACAATTGCTATGTCTAACTGTGATAACAATTACAGATAATAATAATAATAATAATAATAATAATAATAATAATAATAATAATAATAATTCCAAAAAAGATTCTCTGTTGTCTCCTCTCCTTTCTAACAGTGACCACATATATATTCTTCTTTTGATAACCATGTATTCCAGTTACTTTTTTCAATTGCAAGCGTGAGGTCACTGCCTGTACTTGGTCAGGATCTGTCTCTGCTTTGTATCTCTGAAAGAGAAGAGATACTCGGCTAATGTGTTGTCTCTTTTTAGGGTCTGATATCAATCTACTTTTTTCGTGTTTTGGCTATGTGATCCCAATATTTCAGATAAGAGATTTTGATCTTCTTCTTAACTTGGATTACTCTGATTTGTTGGTAAGCAGTGCTGGTATGAAGCTGGTCTGTGTTTTGTGTTTATTGGTTAGTTTTACTACTGTCAAAACTATTGAAGATTTTAAACCAGTTATTCAATAGAACAATTTTTGAAGTTTTGTTTATATGGAATATAGTGCTCTTTGAGCTTTTTCTTTTAATGCATCATTCACTGCTATGGTAAAGCCCCCTGATGCAGTAATTTTCAGACCAAGGTGGGTGTAATTTAGGGTGTGGTCTAAGGTTGGTGTAATTTAGGGTGTGATCTATATATATATATATTTGGAGGATCATTACTTTTGTCTTTTTTAAGTTTACTGTCAGGGCCCAGTTCTGACAGAAATCCTCCACCAGAGCTAAGTTCTCCTGACCCTTCTTCAGTAGGTGACAGGAGAACCATGTCATCTGCATAGAGTAAGAATTTTACTTCTGTGTTGTGCTCTCTCTCTCTCTCTTACTCACTCACTCACTTGCTGTAACAGTTGTTTTTGTGAAACCCAGGTTATGTGATTAGAAGCAGAGCTGTGTTGGAGGGTAGACGCCGTTTATCCACCTATTTAAAATGAGGCACAGTCTTTACTCACTATTTTCTGTTTTTAGAGTGTTAATTAACCCTTTACATTGATGCAGTTTTCCTAGTTACGATAATGCTTTATTCTTTTAGGTTTTCTACATCTCTTAAAGACTATCGTCATTGTATGAGAGCGACATGTCAGACATTGTGCCATGACGCTTCAAAACATTTCTTGTGTGCATTTTTATTACCATTGTTCCTGCCAATCCGACTGTTCAACATTGAAATAGGCTTATTGTGTGTAACGGTCTATGTAGCCTAGTTTACTGCACGTGGCATAAAATCCTGAAACAGATCAGCCCATAGACCGTTACACGCAATAAGCCTATTTCAATGTTAAACAGTTGGATTGGCAGGAACAATGGTAATAAAAATGGACACAAGAAATTATTTGAAGCGTCATGGCTCCGACAAACACAGAATCTCCCGGAAAAATAAGCCCCCCCCCCCCCCCTCCATAATTCATACAGTTCATTGCATGTACCCCCTTTTATGTGGTAAAGTAATATTTCGGCCCTGATTACCCAGATGTTTGGCATAGCCAGCTACCCTGACATTAATAAGCTAGCTGTGGTGGCTGGCTTGTTAATGCCAGAGAGCGGGAGGAGATCTAGCGGTAACGTTCGCCAACTAACGACCAAACATCAAAACAGCGAGCTGCTAAGTAATATTCACCACAATGCATATTTTCCATTCAAACGGAATTTTATTTCAATATAGTAAGATATATTATGAATGTAGAAAACACTCACCCGAGCTCCGGAGTGGAGGTAACGATGCCAGTGTTAGCTTATTGGCTAAGTTAGCCTTCCAGCTTGCTAGATACTGCAGTTCCACTCGTGATCCATGACCACGGTTAGAAAAAAAACAAATAAATAAAAGTTGTGTTGCTCAAACCATTTAAACATTGCTATTGGCTTAAATGAATGTATAACACTACATTGTGTTAAAACCGCATTAACCCTTTGATTCCCCTGCTGTTGTCATCCTTGGGTAGGGGCTGGCCTGTTCAGTTCTTCTGTTCAGTTCATTTGGTTTCATATAAACTCTGTGAATGAAACATTTTTGATTTCCATTTGTTTCCGAGGCTGTTCAAACTATTTTTTCCTGATTGTTAATTCTAATGCCAATGATAATTTCACCTTTTTACTGTTTTTACTTGTATTACTGACAGAAACTTGGAAATCATCAAAAATTGTTGATTTTTATTGTCAGTCATGGATTGCTTGCAATATTCATATTCATACTGAAAACAGATTATTTTCCCTTAGTATTATCTCTGTAAATTGAATATAGACCACATAATTTAGGGGATTGGTGTTATTTAATTGAGGAAGATTGAGGGAACATGTTATGAGCAGAATTTGGGAAAATTGATTCTAGAACGTTTAGGTGTTTTGAGCAGGGAACACATGGCATGCATTTATCCTGCCAAGTGTCTGAATTGATCTGAAGAAGGGATTAGTGCTGCCCTGGGGCTGATAGTGTTTAGATTGTCCATCTTAAAAGAGCGTCGGCTCCTTTACGCTCTGCGGCGTACGCTCACAGCGTGCTTATGTGCCAGGACGGAAGATGACCCGGCCCAGAGTTTAACCGCCTTCTTTTTTAAAATTTAATTTAATTTTTTAAAAATGACTACAGCACTGATTAGGAGCCCTGATTGTGTCTGATGGTTTCCCTTTGTGCAGATCAATGCTGACGTCTCATTCTCTGTCCCTTCAGCGCCTGTGACTCTGGACCCAAACACAGCAGATCCCAAACTCTCCCTGTCTGACGATCTGACCTGTGTGAGATGCAGTGGAGAGATTCAGCAGGTTCCTCATAATCCAGAGAGATTTGAGAGGTGGGGTTGTGTGCTGGGCTCTGAGGGATTCAGCTCAGGGAGACACTGCTGGGATGTAGAGGTGGGGGATGAAGATTACTGTGCGGTAGGTGTGGCTAAAGAGTCCATCAAAAGGAAAACGGACTTCACACTGAGCCCAGCAGGAGGAGTGTGGAGTATACGGCAAATCAGTGGGAAATACACAGCCCTGAGCTCCTCACCTACAGCCCTCACTGTGCAGAGGGAACCCCAGAGGGTCAGAGTGCAGCTGGACTGGGACAGGGGGGAGGTGTCATTCTCTGACCCCAGTTCCAACACACCTCTCTACACTTTTAAACACTCCTTCACCGAGAGAGTGTTTCCATTCTTCAATCCTGATTCTCTACGAATCTGTCCATTGAAGGTGTCTGTAGGAGTCGAATAGCAGTCACTGTGGGATTGTGTGTAAAAATCAGCTGAAGAAGGAGGACTGTATTTACTTGCTTCTGAGCAGGTTTACTGCTTGAAAGGGTGCTTTTTTACTACGGCTATTGTAAGTGTATTGTTTGAGTGTAATCGGTTGAGGTGTTTATAAATGCACCAGTGGAATCATACAAAATTCTCTTTCAATATTTTATTTAATCTTAAAAAAAATATAGATCCATCTTTACAGCAGTTCTCGATGAATGTAACTTCATAACCCCATGATGTGAATGTTGCAGTAAATACATTGGTTTGTGTGTAATCAGTTGAATTGTAATAAATGCACCAGCGGAATCACTCCAGAGTGCTGCTCTTTTCCTGACCCGTCACCAGTGTGTCTCCCAGGTGTGTGATGAGGTAAGTCTCTCTCTCCAGTGCAGTATGAACACAGAGGCAAACACACCCCTCATAGGTTGGTGAACCTATTGACTACCAGAGGAGCTTCAGCTCACCACAGTACCCTGAGTACAGAGGAGAGACTGAGTCTCAGAGCACTGCAGGGTGATCAGAGCTTTTCACTGCTTACCTGCATCATGGACCAGCACTGCATGGTTACTGATGCTGCACATTACAGAAAGAAAACAGCTCAAATTCATCTTGGTCTGGAAATGCTGTTAGCCAGGTGCTGTAGCTCATTGATTCAGAGGGGTCTGATTCCTCCCCTGTGGTCACTCTTCTGTTTGAATCAGACACTCAGGCAAGCTGTGAAACAGCCCTGGAAGTGCTGGCCAATCAGCTGCACACAGACCTCAGCTGCACAATACTGCCCCCTGCTGGATCCCCTCACTCTACAGCTCTGGTGTGTCCAACAGGAAGAGGGAAGCAGTTCTCACAAGCTGATTGCAGCACTTTGAGTGTGAAGAGAAAAAATGGTTCATTATGCAGCTATTTTAAAAATCTGCGTGCGGCAACTCTCAAACCAAAAAAAAAGCCAAAGTTCAGCGTCGGGGAGAATTCCTTTTCACTGTAGCCTGTGTGAAAACTAAAACTACCACCTCATTTGGTCAAAAAGAAATTCTAACCAAATCGATGCATTAAAAAGAATTGAGACCGACTATACACTGCATTTCAAACATTTCACGAATTCAAACTTTGGTTTGCAGTGTGGATTCAGGATTGCAGCTGGCTGTACAGAAAAGGCTGCTTACCCTCATATTTAACATTAAGGACAAAAACGAAAATGTAAATAAACAGAAAATTGTGGAGTGGGGGAGGGGAAGGAAACCTGGAAATAACCAATGCAAGGTGAGGTCACTCTGTGATTTTATATCTGAAGAGAAAACCTGTTTTGTCTGTAGTTCATACCTACCTACTCTTATCTGTAAATCCCCCCCTGGATCTGGGTGTAACTCTGTACTAAGATTTCTAGTTCTTATTAGTTGGCATAAGATGTGCTCTAGCTCTGAGACAGAATGGCGTCTGGATCTTCTCTCCTGGAAGAGGAACTCTCCTGTCCTGTGTGCTCTAAAATCTTCAGGGATCCTGTTGTCCTAAGTTGCAGTCACAGCTTCTGTAAGGCCTGTCTGCAGCAGTACTGGGAACAGAAGGGATCTCAGGAGTGCCCAGTTTGCAGGAGAAGATCTTCTAAGGATCACCCTCCTCTTTGCCTGTCTCTGAGGAATACCTGTGAGGCGTTCATAAAGGAGAGAAGTCAGAGAGCTAAAGCAGGATCTGAAGTACGCTGCAGTCTGCACAGTGAGAAACTCAAACTCTTTTGTTTGGTGGATCAAATACCCATCTGCGTTGTCTGCCAAACTTTAAGAAAACATGAAAACCACAAACTGCTACCAGTTCATGAGGCTGCAGAAGAGTATAAGGTAACTGTTTTTCTTAAGAGAATTTAGACTTTTAACATTTGATTTTTCTTTGCTTGTAAACAGAATTAATTTGCTTGTAAATTATTGGCGATTTAAAAGTTCGGCTTGTTGTGCTGTCGTCTACTGAAAACTTGGTGAAGCTTATCAAACAGCTGAAATGAACACATAAAAAACGTTTTGTGCAAGAAATATAATTAATATTGAATTAATAATTATTTTGAATTACTAATGAAGAAGTTACTGTATTTCCAAAGGGTTATAATGATCCAAAAAGCAGCCATTTTAGTTATCAGGCCATGTCACATGACCGACAGAGAGACAGGAGGGAGGGGCAGGAGTGTGGAGACATTCTCAGAGCTGTGCTAGGGCGCAGTGCTCAGCACGGGACAGTAGGGGTCAAATTCATGGCTCAGATATATGTATCTGACACAATGTGGCCTTAGAGGGCAGATCACTCTTAATGTGTCAAATGTAACTCTAAAAATACAGCACATTAAACTTGTTCATTTTATAACTATTGCAATGAAATGTTGCCAATAAGAACAGAACATGAGTGTTTCAGTTCTCTACTGCCATACCCGTTTATATGGCATGAGCTGTCACATAGGCAATGCACTGAAAAACCTGTTTACCTGGCATGAGCTGTCACAGAGGCAATGCACTGAAAAACCTGTTTACCTGGCATGAGCTGTCACAGAGGCAATGCACTGAAATACCTGTTTACCTGTTATGACCTGTCACATAGGCAATGCACTGAAATACCTCTTTACCTGTTATGACCTGTCACAGAGGCAATGCACTGAAATGAGTCTCAGTGAACACATTACATTTACACAAGCTATGACCAGAGTCTCTATTCTGGCTCCCCTCTGTCTGAACAGGGGCTCTTGTGCTGTCTGTGTGTGTCAGTTTACTGTTTGACTGTTTCTTTTGTAAAGAGTGCAATTTCTTTCCAGGAGAAACTCAGAACTGCACTGGCTCCACTGCAGGAGAAGCTAAACACCTTTAATGAAGTGAAACTAATCTGTGATCAAACAGCACAGCACATCAAGGTACTGTACTGAGGCCTTTAAATCACAGTGTTGAAAATGCAGCTTGTGATTGTGCTGAAATGATGGTGAATAATGTTTATTCCAGAGCCAGGCCCAGCACACAGAGAGACAGATAAAGATGGAGTTTGAGAAACTTCAGCAGTTCCTAAAAGATGAAGAGGCAGCCAGGATCACTGCACTGAGGGAGGAAGAGAAGCAGAAGAGTCAGATGATGAAGGAGAATATTAAGAAGATGACAGAAGAGATATCATCCCTTTCAGAACAAATCAGAGCCATAGAACAGGAGCTGGCAGCTGAAGACGTCTCATTCCTGCAGGTAAGACCTGTTCACTCTGTGTCTGCAGTACTCTATACAAACTGCTGTTAATGCTCACACACATTCATGTATAGAATATAATATTCTCTAAACCACCTTTAAATTTAAACTTGATAATATCATCAAAACATTTCAAAGCTTTATCAAGCAGAAGAATTGCAGTCTCCTTTTTGCTGGCAAAGTTTGATTTAAAGTTTCTCATCATTCTAGATCCACACACTGTACACATATTTAACTATGATAAAACAGCACATTTATTTTTCTGTGTCATGTGTTATATCTAAACCATGTTCAGCAACATACAGTCAGATATTACTGTGGTTTATCTACAGCATTGGCTAAAGCAATAATAATTCACTCTATTTCAGAGCTATAAGGACACACAAAACAGGTAAGAAACTCCATTCTCTGTCATCAGGTTAAATATCTAAAGTAATTTATTAGCCCTGTAGTGTTCAGTGAGGTACTGTGGAATGTGTTTGCAATGTTTCTCTCTCTATAATAATTACTGCATCATTAATAATGACTATATACAGAGGGGGGTTTTTACGATATTAAAGTAATGAAATGAATATTTACCTCTAATATAAATCCCCAGAACGCTGGGAGGGATGGAGCCATTATCTTATAGAATGTAGATCTGATGTTGCCGCTGATAATCTTCTATGGTAATGAAGCCAAACCCACAGCACAAGTGACTCCTGAATATTATTGCAGAGCCCAGTGCACACTGGGGGATCCAGAGAAGGTCTCAGGAGCGCTGATTGATGTGACCAAGCACCTGGGCAATCTGAAGTACAGAGTGTGGGAGAAGATGCTGGGGACTGTTCAATACAGTGAGTACTGGGGGCAGGGAGCTCCACATTGTCACTGTACAGAGGTAATCTTCAGCATCCTTTCTACAAGCTGATAAAGCCAGTCAGAGTCATATTGGTCCTGTCTGTGTAAGAGCCCTGTGTAAGCAGTAAATCTGAAATAAATATGTCAAAGAAGGAGTTTGGCTTAGGTGTGCAGAGCCAAATAAGCATGTTGTGGCAAGGTTATTCCCAGTGAGAAATTGCAAAAAGGCTTATTATTTCTGGGTGCAGTGATCCAGCTGATGGCCAGTAATGTTAACAGGAGACGACCAGGAAGATCAGGAGGCAGTAGACAAATATCTTGTGGTCTCTAGCAATAGAAACGTTCTTGTCACAATGTTTACTTGTCCCCACACATCTAAGCCTAACTCTTTCTTTTCCATATTGCTTGAAATGCTGGTGCGTATTTTACTTGCACTACTACGGCAAAGAAGGAGTTAGGCTTAGATGTGCGGGGCTTACTGGCACTACAGGCTAAGGGTGTTAGGCTCTCCCACCCCTCCACCTGCTTCGCAACGTTCAGCAGAGTAAATTCTCCCCTTAGAATAACCAGCATGGCGAGGTATATCCATATAAGAAATAGGATTTATTTCTACAGAAAGAGTTCATTATTTACACACAACAAGATGCATAATCCTGAACTGAAGAAAACTGGGGTAGTCCCTGCTTTTATAAGCAAAAATTTTAAAAAGTGCTGTCTAAGATTATTTGTAAGCCAACTTTTTAAGTTATTGTTGGTAGAAATAGCAAACAATATTTGTACTTTGGTTTGTTATTCATTAAATGTGCAAATATTAAATACATTCTTCTTTACCTAGCCGAAAACAATGGTGGCCTGATACTTTTGGCCTGTACTGTGTATTTGAGGCTATAATGGTTCTGTATAATGGTTTTGTAAAACTCAGTTTATATCATTAGGAGCCCATTGTGTCTGATGGTTTTCCTTCATGCAGATCAGTGCTGACGTCTCATTCTCTGTCCCTTCAGCTCCTGTGACTCTGGACCCAAACACAGCACATCCCCTCCTCTCACTGTCTGAGGATCTGACCTGTGTGAGACTCAGTGATGAGAGTCAGCAGGTTCCTGATAATCCAGAGAGATTTGATTGGTGGCCGTTTGTGCTGGGCTCTGAGGGCTTCAGCTCAGGGAGACACTGCTGGGATGTAGAAGTGGGGGATGGAGGTTTCTGGACGGTGGGTGTGGCTAAAGAGTCCTTCAGCAGGAAAGGGCCTGTGGATCTGACCCCAGAGGATGGAGTGTGGTGTGTAGTGCTGCACAGTGGGGAATTTGCAGCCAGGGCCTCCCCACGTAAAGTCCTCACTGTGCGGAGGACACTCCAGAGGGTCAGAGTGCAGCTGGACTGGGACAGGGGGGAGGTGTCATTCTCTGACCCCAGTGACAACACTCCTCTCCACACTTCTAAACACTCCTTCACTGAGAGAGTGTTTCCATTCTTCTGTCCTTATTCTCAGCTGATCTGTCCACTGAAGGTGTCTGTAAGAGTGGAATAGTGCTGTAGTTTGTGTGCAAGGATCAGGTGAACAGACTGCTTCTTTCACTTTGATTAATGAGATAAAAATATCTATTACGATGTTTTCTTTAATTATTTTACAAAAAAAATGATCCATGTTTGCAGCAGTTCATGATGAATGTCCCTTTGTAACCTCATGATGTCAATATTGGAATTGGTTTGTGTGTAATCAGTTGAATTGTAATAAATGCGCCAGTGCAATCACTCCAGAGTGCTGCTCTTTTTTTGACCCGTCACCAGTGTGTCTCCCAGGTGTGTGATGAGGTAAGTCTCCTCCTCTAGGGCAGTGTGAACACAGACAGAGGCAAACACGCCACTCATACGCTGGGTTTGGGTTCAGTTCAAACTCACATGAGCTGATCTGATATACTGATTAGCTAACTACCCTGCAAGTGCTATGAGCTCGGAGAGTGAGTTTGTAATTTTCACCTGAGCCTGATAAAACCGGACCAGAGCCCGAGGGTTTGGGACGGTTCGGGTCCTAATTTTGCCTGTTTCTATTGGTCTGGTTGGGGTTTTGCTCTTTGTAGCTGGGCCTTTATATTTTGAGCACAGAGCGCTGTGTGAGCTGGATGGCAGTTGTAGGCCAGCGAGTCTAAGCTGAGCTCTGTGAGTGACAGAATGGACGCCTCAGAGCCGGGGAGAAAGAAGTTATAGTCAGGGCAGAATGAAGTGAGGCAGCAGCCATCGAATGGAGAATCCCAGGTCTGGACAAACTTTTACACGGTTTTTGATCGAGCTGCAGACGAAAGCGTGGGGTTCGTAAAATGTGAATTCTGTGATGCCCTGCTTAAGTATGGGAGCCGTGAAACAGGAGCATCAGCGTTATGACAGTATAATGCACAAGCCTGCTGCTGCGCACCATCAACTGATCTGATCCAGACATCAATCACACCTTTTCTGAACAGAACATCAGCGATACCCCAAAACACGGCGTGTCTACTGTACTGATGCACTTATTAAAAGTCAGGTTCAAACCAGGTTCAGCTTCCAAAACGCTGCAACACGCAGGCTCTGGTCAGATTCAGGCTGAATAGAATGTGGGCTCATGGAGGGTCAGGCTGAAGTTTTTGGGCCCGTTTCAAGCTCTAGTCTGAGAGTGTCTTCAACCTCCCCAAACACTCCCACGTCACTCCCCTGCTCACTACCCTCCACTGGCTGCCTGTTATAGCTCGCATCAAATTTAAAACATTGGTCCTAGCATACCAGGCAGTCAAGGGATCAGCCCCAGCATACCTCCACAAGATCTTCAAACCCTACATGCCAGCCAGACCCCTCCGTTCTGCTACCTCAGGACGCCTGGCACCTCCCCTTCTTCGCACCTGCGCTTCCCGAACACGTCTCCTGTCTGTCCTGGCCCCACGATGGTGGCATGACCTCCCCGTGGAGGTCAGAACAGCTGAGACACTGACCCACTTCAAGCAACGACTGAAGACTCACCTCTTCAGGCTGCACCTCTCCCCATCCCTCCCTACCTCCCTGTAATCTCTTAATTGACTGTAAGCTTAGGGTTGTAACTAGGTAGCTGTTTCGTAGGTGACTTAGTTAATGCAATTGTCTTAACTACTGCTTGTATTTTTGCATAGACTGCGTTGTTGCTGTTCTCGTTTGCGTTAGTGTTAATCAGTTTAACCTTCAGGGTCCAAGTTGAACTATGCGGTTGTTCCCTGCACTTGGAACGGTACTTCTCTCTCGGGTTTTCGACATACTTGTTCCTGGTTATGGTTATACACTTTGTTGTACGTCGCTCTGGATAAGAGCGTCTGCTAAATGCCTGTAATGTAATGTAATAAGTGAGGGAAATGTCTGTGGTCATACTCACTCTGTCCACAAGAGGGCGCCTGAGGCTGTGCTGAGGTGTTGGATGAAGCCCTAGCTTTACCAGGTATATGGAGTGAGAGAACACCAGGGCTCCTGTCTCACCTGTTACTCCAAGCAGTGGGGCGGATTGGGTTTATGTAATTAAGAGTACTATTGAGACAGACAACATAATAAACTGAAGTACTTACAAACAGAATTAGGCCTAAACTGTCTGCAAATCATCACTTGAAATATATGCAGCTGTATGATGGAGCTAAAATCCTATACCAAACTTCTGCAACTTCTGCTGCAAAACTGTCAAGGTCTGCGAAAGAAATCAGCAGTGTCCATTTGCTGGGGTGCAAGAAATAGCAAAAACCGTTTCAACCCAATCGTGCCATCGTGCGAGGAAGGCGTGATTTGTCTTGATTTAAACCAGTTAGGACATAGCCTTTTACACCCCAATGCTGAAATTTACATTGGCAAGTGAGCCACTTTAAGAAGTGGCTTTCTGTGTATTGTTTTTGTAAAAGTTAGTATTTTCTTCTTTGTATGATTTGTATGGTGTTTGCTCGGCCAAAGATACAAAAGTACAAGAGGTGTCAACTGTCCAGCGCAGCAGCAAACGTTTCAGTCACATGCTTTCATCAGTGCTAGACCACCTGTTCTAAAGCACAACTCTCTCTGCTTTGAGTCAGGATATTATAAAGAGGAATGGACTGTGTACGCAAACTCTGGATCTTTGTTTCAATCATGTTTGTAAGAGAGGGCATGTGCTTGCCATTAGCTGGAGAATTAGATTCCATTTGGATTAACACGTCAGAGAGCTGACTGAGCCAGGAAGAATCGGGCTTGAGTAAAACTGCTGGCAGATCAGCCAATAAAACCTCAGTGGTACAATGCTGGCCCCTGCAGGAAGTGCTGTCTCTGACAATCTGGTGTGTCTAACCGGAAGAGGGAAGTACAGTTTCTCACAGGTGGAAGCTTTAGTTACACCAGGGACCTTTTAATACGATTTTAATCTATATTTTTCAAAAATACAGGATTTTCTGATAACATAGACAGAAAAAAAATACCAAGACGAAGAGATATTTAAGTGTAATTTTAAAGACAGTCCTTAGCTGCAGTTTGTTGTGACAGCAGTAAGTAAAAGTGAAACTAAACTACAGATTTAGCAGAAATCATTACTAAGCTCAGAACAGACAGAGACAGAATGGCGTCTGGATCTTCCCTCCTGGAGGAGGAGCTCTCCTGTCCTGTGTGCTCTGAAATCTTCAGGGATCCTGTTGTTCTGAGTTGCAGTCACAGCTTCTGTAAGGCCTGTCTGCAGCAGTACTGGGAACAGAAGGGATCTCAGGAGTGCCCAGTTTGCAGGAGAAGATCTTCTATGGATCCACCTCCTTTAAGCATGTCGCTGAGGAATGCCTGTGAGGCGTTCTTAAAGGAGAGAAGTCAGAGAGCTAAAGCAGGATCTGAAGTGCTCTGCAGTCTGCACAGTGAGAAACTCAAACTCTTCTGTTTGGTGGATCAAATACCCGTCTGTGTTATCTGCCAAACTTCAAAAAAACATGAAAACCACAAAATGCGACCAGTTCAGGAGGCTGCAGAAGAGTATAAGGTAATTGTCAGATAACATATTTCACATTTTACCTCATTTTTATGGCATGTAAGAATTTTCAGTTTACACATAATATCAAATTGTGTATGCTTTATCTTTTTCTTTTGTAAATTAATTGGGAATAAAAATGATTGGGATTTCAGAAAAGAACAGTATGAAGTGACCTTAGTTCTCAGGCAAGACTGCTGTTTGAGCTCCATACTCTGTGTCACATGACTAACAGAGAGCGACAAAAGGGCGGGGCAAAGCCAGCGTCAGACGTTAATCAGTGGAGGACACCTGCATGGGCCTAGATAGTGATATATGAAGTTCCAAAATATCATTATTATGGATGCCATGTACTATCTATTTCTAGAAGGCTGCTCTGTGTTAATCAATTTCTGGAAATTTCTGTGTCTGTCTCAGAGCGTTTCTCTTGTTCCCTCCGAACGGCCTCGCATGTCAGATGCTCTTTAGAGCTTGCATGTTTATGAAAGCCTTTGTTATATTCAACAGCATGCTTCCAGCTGCAATGTCCCTTCATTTTAAAGGTTGAATCACCATTTGCACACAATTTGAATTTCCCACAAGGGAAACAGAAACTGCATCTGCTTTTACTGTGTATTCCAGTCAGTCTCTCCTGTGCCACCAGTCACTTACAAAGGTAGAGCTTTGAGCCATTTTCTGACATCCATTTTGTAAAGTAAACGTTGCCAACGCTCAAATTAACCTTTAAACTGACAAGGCCTGTAAAATGTGAGTAGGGGAGCGGGTTGCCATTTTACAGGATTTCATGTATTTTTAACCACTGAATTGCAACGCGCGTTTGATGATTAATTGTCAATTAATTATTTTTCATTGGCTTTAAAAAAAAAATTAATTTCCCGATTAATTCCAATTATATTTTAATTCACTGTGTTCCCTGGGGTAATGCATGTTGATTTTGTTTTACACCCTGTAATGAGATGAGTAACAATAAACACAACTTTAAAAATCTTTTCATTTTAATTAAGTGACTGTAGTTAAAATGATAGCTACAGTCCTGGCACAGATTATGAACAGAATGTATTTATAAACAGATTTTGACAATTAATGCAATATTTTGCAACAAGTTTACTTTTTGGCATAATAAATGTTGTCTTTAATAAATGTAACATCAACACAGAACAATAATGAAGAAACGATTACTGTTTGTGTAAAAAAAATAATCATTACACTTTCCTGTATGTATTACTTAATGCCTTCGTAACTGAGCATTATAATTTATATTACTTGAAAATTTTATCACCCGCTCAAAAACATATTTTGTTGTCCAGTGTTGTTCTACATAACATGATCACATCCATGCAGTGAAAACCATAGTTTTTGGCTTGTATGCTTTGTGCCCTTGAGCTGTCTCTGTAGGCGGTGAAGTTTACTGTCAGTCTGTTTCCTCAGTAAAGTGTGGACTCTGTCATTTCTTTCCAGGAGAAACTCAGGACTGCACTGGCTCCACTGCAGGAGAAGCTTGAAGCCTTTAATGCAGTGAAACTAGTCTGTGATCAAACAGCAGAGTACATCAAGGTACTGTACTGATGCCTTTAAATCACAGTGTTGAAAATGCAGTGCTGGATTGTGCTGAAATGATGGTGAATAATGTTTATTCCAGAGTCAGGCCCAGCACACAGAGAGACAGATAAAGATGGAGTTTGAGAAACTTCAGCAGTTCCTAAAAGATGAAGAGGCAGCCAGGATTGCTGCACTGAGGGAGGAAGAGAAGCAGAAGAGTCAGCTGATGAAGGAGAAGATTAAGAAGATGACAGAAGAGATATCATCCCTTTCAGAACAAATCAGAGCCATAGAACAGGAGCTGGGAGCTGAAGACGTCTCATTCCTGCAGGTAAGTCATGTGTCATAATCACACATAAAACATGTTTATCAAGATACTCTCCTTGGCAAAAAAAATGGGCCAAGCACAAAATGGCAAAATATTAAACTTTTAATGGTCCGAACAACTAATCATTGGTCAGGAAATTAGCAAGAATTAAACAAACAGATAAAGTAACTTGGTATGGGCTTTTTACAGAAAGAAGAGTCAATGTTGTTTCATTCAATGTTGATGGCTTCAAACAGTTGATGAGTAGTTGAAAAATGTTTCCTAGTTAGTTTGTTTTCTGAGGTCTTGAATTCTGCTGTCAGTTTCTGTAAGCTTTTTTCCTGTCTTTGAGAACTGTAAATTTCAGCAGTTGGTCATCCCTGCATGATGAGGCTTTGGGCCTTCCAGATTCTATCTTTCTGGCAACATTACCTGTTGTTTCAAAGCGCTGACCTCTTCTCTTAATAGCTGATAGAAAAATAGGGATTACCTCTGCCTTTAGGGTCTTGTAAATTTCATAATAGCTACAGTTGGCCTGACGAAGACCAGCTATGCGGTTTCTGACAGTAACCTCTGCATGATATTTTGCTTTTTTTGGAGCAGATTTTCTCGCTCCTTTAATGTGGGTCTCACAACACTGCATACTGTAGATCTCTCTCTGCTCTATCAATCCTGGTTCCATTTAAGAGCTTGTTATCAGGCCCTTGATGGGCTGCATCAGGTGTGGCAGATAACCAAATAATGACTAATCTTTTAAGAAAAACAACTTCCCAGAAGATATTTTTGGAAAATTTTGTACACGCAGACATGTGTTAGTTTGAATTTTACATCAAACATTTTAATCATTATCATGATTTTACCTTTGCGTACAAGAAGACTATATAAGTGAATTTTCCTGTTTCTAACTTTTCCCCAAACAGTTCACTGCAGCAAAAGTAAACAAGCAAATGGTGGCACAGGAGGTCTCAGGAGTGCATTTGTTTAATTCTTAATAATTTCCTGACCAATGATTTGTTGTTAAGAGCATTAAAAGCTTAATATTTTTCCATTTTGGGCTTGGCCAATTTTTTTGCCCAGGTGTGTACTCATATTGGAACATATTGCATTGATACAGTTTTAATAGTCTGCGTATTGATTATAGTGATAAACTCTTATTCACTTATTTCAGAGCTACAAAGACGTGGAGAAACGGTATGTAAACTCCTGCCTTATTCTCGATTCAATCTTTTAAACATCTTGTCCTTCCTCTCTTCAGTATAAATATGAGGGGTAGATCACAAGTACTGTAGCATTTCATGAATAATGAGTGAAATGGGACCAGATGGAACAATTATAAAAAGAATGTTACATTCATACCAAAATTAGTTATCTGATTTAATTATACAATTATTGTCTGTGTATCATGTTAATTATAATGATAAACATCATTATAATAATCGTACAAATAATGGGTAAAAAATGCACTTTTCCCCGCATGCTCCTGTGTGTGTGTGTCCCTCAGTGGGGTCGGGCTGCTTCATGTCTGGCAGCCAGTGGGGCTGTGTGGCAGAACGCTGGGAGGGATGGAGCCATTTTCTTATAGAATGAAGATCTGATGTTGCTACTGATAATCTTCTATGGTAATGAAGCCACGCCCACAGCACAAGTGACTCCTGAATATTATTGCAGAGCCCAGTGCACACTGGCGGATCCAGAGAAGGTCTCAGGAGTGCTGATTGATGTGGCCAAGCACCTGGGCAATCTGAAATACAGAGTGTGGGAGAAGATGCTGGGGACTGTTCAATACAGTGAGTACTGGGGACAGGGAGCTCTGCATTGTAACTGTACAGGGGGAATCTTCAGCATCCTTTCCACAAGCTGATGAAGCCAGTCAGAGTCATATTGTTCCTGTCTGTGTAAGAGCCCTGGAGTGAAGAGACTGAGCACCAGTCCTTAATCTCACTGATGCTCATAATAAAATATTGATTTAAGAGTGATTACATATTTTAGGGAAGGGACAGGCTTTGCACACTCGTACAATGATTATACAACATGGAACATATACAAAGTCCTTACTCTCACTGATGCTCATAATAAAATTCTAATAAAATGTTATTAGCTTTTAGTTCTGGAGCTACTCTCACATGTATCTGAGGCTATAATGGTAGTTTTTTAAAACCCAGTTTATGTTATTATGAGCCCATTGTTTTTGATGGTTTTCCTTTGTGCAGATCAGTGCTGACGTCCCATTCTCTGTCCCTTCAGCTCCTGTGACTCTGGACCCAAACACAGCACATCCCAAACTCTCACTGTCTGAGGATCTGACCTGTGTGAGAGACAGTGGTGAGAGACAGCAGGTTCCTGATAATCCAGAGAGATTTGATATGGTGTTGTGTGTGGTGGGCTCTGAGGGATTCAGCTCAGGGAGACACTGCTGGGATGTAGAAGTGAGGGGTAAGGTCTGGGTGGTGGGTGTGGTTAAAGAGTCTATCAGCAGGAAAGGGGCTGTGAATCTGAGCCCAGAAGGAGGAGTGTGGAGTATAGGGCTGCTCAATGGGGAATACAGAGCCCTGACATCCCCACTCCCTACATTCCTCACTGTGCAGAGGAAACTCCAGAGGGTCAGAGTGCAGCTGGACTGGGACAGGGGGGAGGTGTCATTCTCTGACCCCAGTACCAACACTCCTCTCTACACTTTTAAACACTCCTTCACTGAGAGAGTGTTTCCATTCTTCCGTCCTGGTCCTCTGCAGATCTGTCCACTGAAGGTGTTTGTAAGAGTGCAATAGTGCTGTGGTTTGTGGGCAAGGATCAGGTGAAGAGACTGCTTCTTTCACTTTGACAAGTATATATTAATGAGTATATTTGCAGATAATATCTTTTACAATATTTTATTGAATCATTTACAAAATATAGATCCATTTCTGCAGCAGTTCATGATGAATGTAACTTCGAAATCTCATGATGTTGCAGTAAAAATCAGGTTAAAAGAACTGCATTCCATCACATCTGAGCAGGATTCATTAAAATATTTGCCAGTCAAACAGCATCAACAAAATATTATTTTATTTGAAACGTTCTGTAGTGTTTCCATGAGAAGTGTCTAATTTCTTTTCACATAACTTCCTGATGTTATAACTGAGTAATAACTGTGCTATACGGTGGTAGTGTAAGTGTGTGGGTTTATGTGTAATCAGTTGAGGTGTAATAAATCCACCAATGGAATCACTCCAGAGTGCTGCTCTTTTTCTGACCCGTCACCTGTGTGTCTCCCAGGTGTGTGATGAGGTAAGTCTCCTCCTCTAGGGCAGTATGAACACAGACAGAGGCAAACACGCCACTCATACGCTGGGTTTGGGTTCAGTTCAAACAAACATGAGCTGATCTGATATACTGATTAGCTAACTACCCTGCAAGTGCTATGAGCTCGGAGAGTGAGTTTGTAATTTTCACCTGAGCCTGATAAAACCGGACCAGAGCCCGAGGGTTTGGGTCGGTTCGGGTCCTAATTCTGCCTGTTTCTATTGGGCTGGTTGGGGTTTTGCTCTTTGTAGCTGGGCCTTTATATTTTGAGCACAGAGCGCTGTGTGAGCTGGATGGCAGTTGTAGGCCAGCGAGTCTAAGCTGAGCTCTGTGAGTGACAGAATGGACGCCTCAGAGCCGGGGAGACAGAAGTTATAGTCAGGGGAGAATGAAGTGAGGCAGCAGCCATTGAATGGAGAATCCCAGGTCTGGACAAACTTTTACACGGTTTTTAATCGAGCTGCAGACGAAAGCGTGGGGTTCGTAAAATTCTGTGATGCCCTGCTTAAGTATGGGAGCCGTGAAACAGGAGCATCAGCGTTATGACAGTATAATGCACAAGCCTGCCGCTGTGCACCATCAACTGATCTGATCCAGACATCAATCACACCTTTTCTGAACAGAACATCAGCGATACCCCAAACCACGGCGTGTCTACTGCACTGATGCACTTATTAAAAGTCAGGGTCAAACCAGGTTCAGCTTCCAAAACTCTGCAACTGCTCTGGTCAGACTCAGGCTGAATAGAATGCAGGCTCATGTAGGGTCAGGCTGAAGATTTTGGTCCCGTTTCAAGCTCTAGTCTGAGAGTGAGGGAAATGTCTGTGGTCATACTCACTATGTCCACTAGAGGGTGACAGAAGCTGTGCTGAGGTGTTGGATGAAGCCCTAGCTCTACCAGGTGTGTGGAGTGAGAGAGCACTGGGGCTCCTGTCTCACCTGCTACTCTCAGCAGTGGGGCGGTTTGGGTTTATGTAATTAAGAGTACTATTGAGACAGACAACATAATAAAGTAAGTAAGTAAGTAACTTTTATTTCATATAGCACTTCTCACAGACAGAGTCACAAAGTGCGTCACAATTAAAACTAATTAAAAGATTATAACTGAATAAAATTGAATTACAAGAAAACAGTAAAAAGTATTACACACCTTAAAAGATTACACATCCTATGCAAGTACTTATTGAAACAAAGGGCTGTTTAAATAAATAGGACTTCAGCATCCTTCTAAAAATGTCAACAGAGACCGCAGAATGCATGTCTGAAGGAAGAGCGTTCCACAGTGTCGGAGCCACAACCTCAAAGGCACGATCACGTTTTGTTTCACGACAAGAGCGAGGGACAGCCAGTAAGCCCTGGTCAGAGGATCTAAGTGATCTACTGGTGATGTAAGGATGGAGCAGGTCACAGATATACACAGGTGCCTGACCATGCATGGCTCTATGTGTGAACACTAGGACCTTAAAATGAATCCTAAATTTGATTGGGAGCCACTGTAAGGATGATAATATGGGTGTGATGTGAGTTGTCCTGCTGGACCTGGTCAACAGCCTTGCAGCAGCGTTCTGGATCGATTGTAGATGATCCAGGGACGACTTGCTGAGGCAGGTGAAAAGGGAATTGCAGTAGTCTAGCCGGGATGATATAAATGTGTGAATGATCTGTTCAAGCTCAGGTTGTGGTACAATAGACCTGAGTTTGGCAATATTACGCAAACGGAAGAAGGATGTTCGGGTCAACCCTTTAACGTGTTGGTCAAAGGGCATAGCCTGATCAAATATGACACCAAGATTTCTGAGAGTAGACCGTACAGCTGAAGGAAAGGACCCAATACTTTGAGCAACCTAAACTGAAGTACTTACAAAGAGAATTAGGCTTAAACTGTCTGCAAATCATCACCTGAAATGTCCATATACGCAGCTGTATGATGGAGCTAAAATCCTACACCATACTGCTGCAACTTCTGCTGCAAAACTGTCAAGGTCTGCGAAAGAAAAAAGCAGTGTCCATTTGCTGGGGTGCAAGAAATAGCAAAAACCGTTTCAACCCAATCGTGCCATCGTGCGAGGAAGGCGTGATTTGTCTTGATTTAAACCAGTTAGGACGTAGCTTTTTCCACCCCAATGCTGAAATTTACATTGACAAGTGAGCCGCCTTAAGAAGTGGCTTTCTGTGTATTGTTTCTGGAAAAGTTAATCTTTTCTTCTTTGTATGATTTGTCTGGGATTTGCTCGGCCAAAGATACAAAAGTAGAAGAGGCATCGACTGTCCAGCGCAGCAGCAAACGTTTCAGTCACGTGCTTTCATCAGTGCTCTAGACCACCTGTTCTAAAGCACAACTCTCTCTGCTTTGAGTCAGGATATTATAAAGAGGAATGGATTGTGTACGCAAACTCTGGATCTTTGTTTGAATCATGTTTCTAAGGGAGGGCGTGTGCTTGCCAATAGCTGGAGAATAAGATTCCATTTGGATTAACACGTCAGAGAGCTGACTGAACCAGTAAGAACCGGGCTGGTGTAAAACTGCTGGCAGACCAGCCAATCAAACCTCAGTGGTACAATGCTGCCCCCTGCAGGAAGTGCTGTCTCAGTCAATCTGGTGTGTCTAACAGGAAGAAGGAAGTATAGTTTCTCACAGGTGGAAGCTTTAGTTACATCAGGGACCTTACCTTACGGTGGGTGTGGCTACAGAGTCCATCAGCAGGAAAGGGACAGGGGATCTGACCCCTGCAGGAGGAGTGTGGGGAATACAGTGTCGCAGAGGGAAATACGCTGCCCTGACCTCCCCACCTACAGCCCTCACTGTGCGGAGGAAACCCCAGAGGGTCAGAGTGCAGCTGGACTGGGACAGGGGGGAGGTGTCATTCTCTGACCCCAGTACCAACACTCCTCTCTACACTTTTAAACACTCCTTCACTGAGAGAGTGTTTCCATTCTTCTGGCCTGATTCTCTGCAGATCTGTCCACTGAAGGTGTCTGTTAACATTAATTACCCCACTGGATCTGCAAATTCCAGTAAAAATTTCACACTTTTTCCAAATGTTTCTTTGGATTTAACGCAACTGTTTAATCTCAATATACATTTGCAAGCTTTGCACCCAAAAATGACCACCACTGAAATTCCTCTATTCCTGTCTTAACATCCAGCTTTGCATTATCTTATAGTTCTAACACCTCTAAATTTCTTGCTGCCCCTAAAAAGACTGAAATACTACAGGCTCGTCTTTGTAGCATGTGATCTTTTTGAGATGGAAAGCTAAAGGGCTTTGTAAGCCTTTGTTGCATTGTTGGGCTGAATGGCCTGTTCTTGACATTATGTTTTGTTATGATTTGTCACGTTATGTTAGTCTGCAAACTGCGGCTCACCTACACAGCTAGTTCAAACATCCATTGTGAATTAAAAATATTATTTATATTACAAGCTGGATTTAAAAATGCAATGAAATGAAATGAAATTGAGACAATCGTGTCATGGAGTCTGCAGCTTTCTACTTATGTTATGTTTGTGTACCATCAGCATCTATAATTAAGTGTAACAATAATTTTTAATCATTCTATGAATGGCAGCAATTACTTTTTGTGTTACAGAAAAATAATGTCAAACAGATCTCAGATTGCTTTGAAGCAGCTGTGACTGCAACATCCATAGGTAGTCCACAGAAAGCCCTTGCTTAAAAAACATAATTTTATCATATTTTATCACAATTTTAACATATTACAATGAATGTATAATGCAAAATGGAATGTGCATATTTTTTATTTTTATGTATTCTTCTACCAGTAGTCATTATTATCACTTGTATTTCTCCTCAGTTCCAAAACTCACCCTGGTATTGGTGAATAGTTCTTACATTTTCTTGTCTAGGCTATCGGATGTGGTGCTATGGCAACTGTCTTCTGGTAATACACATGATTAATGGAGGCTTTGAAAATCTTAACAGAAATGAAAGGAGGATGCTCATTCTGATGTTTTGAATCAATGCATACAGTATATTGTGAAATTAAATAAAATAGTGTAATAGCAAAAACAAGTCAACTTAAATATGTCATTTTTTGGCAGTCTTCTATATTAATGTAGCAGTTTTAAAAAGGTTTAGCAGGTGGAAAATGATCAGAATGATCAAAGGAAATTTAGTTATTCACACAGCTTAATACTTCTACAGCATAACTTTCAATAAAGAAGCTGTGGTGGCATATATATTAATTGTCTGCTTTTTCAATACTTGTGTATTATCAATCTTTTTCCTTAAAAGTGCGTGTTACGGCTGCGTACAGCCACCATAAACATAAAGAAGCCACTGTAAATAAATAGAGATTATATTTTATTTACAGGAAAAATGTTTCAACCTAACAACTATACACTCCAAAACATTCTCAGAGAGGCAAAGCCATACTACAAAGAATTTATACCGTGAAAATATTGGGATAGCAGGTATGCCCTTATAAACACAGATTTATGTACCTTCTGACCTCATGTCTGTTGTTCCCTGCAAAAATAGACTGTGAAAATATCTGTTGATAGTCATATTGACATCATAACAGCAACATTGCATAGCTGACACCTTTCACTATAGTTTCAATGTCTAGGCTATATCTGAATATGTCACAGACATGAAAAATATATAAATATTATTTTTTTAAACCATTTTAGCAATTATTTATTTATTCATTATTATTATTATTATTATTATTATTATTATTATTATTATTATTATTATTATTATTTATTATTTATTTTTTATTTTTACAATTGAGCAGACACTTCTTAACCTTTTTCTGTCTAAACTAAATATAAATTAAATTTATTATGAAACGAAATCAAACATTCTATTATTGATGGCCATTATCAAAGGCAAACTCAGTGTAGAAAGACACACACATGCGTGCGAGCCGCAGCAGTTCGGCGAGGTAGCCGTCACGCGCAGGCGAGGTAAGTGGTGTGGCCCAAGCCTAAGGCTCAGGCAAATCTCTAATTTATTACGCTTCTTCATTTGCTTACTAAAAACCGTCTGTCATTTCACATACAAATTACAGATGAGTATCGTTCGTGGTCTGTGTACTTTTTGGCCAACTGTTCTCCGTTTCAGGAACAGAAATTAAAAAACAAGACATGAATGGTTATTCATTTAAAAACAGAAACTGAAAAACGAGAAGCAAATGGTTATTCGTGTTGCTGACTGATTTTAAACATGAAATTACAGGAACTGAAATTGCTGATGATTTTAAAGTCTGGGGTTGTCATTTCCGGTTTTTCAAGGGTGATGGTTCCAGCGGCTACAGAGCACTCCAGTGGTCAAATATAGAAAAATATTGATCTGGAAATCTCTGGTGAGATGGTAACTCACTCACAGAGTAATTAATCGGTTAATGTCGGTATAAATCACAGCCATCTTGCCCATGTTCATATTAGTGTATGTTAGTTACCCTTCTCCTACCATCGGTAGTAATTCTGTAAGCCTACATTTCCCATCTCCCTAGTGGGGGGAAGGGTTACATGTAGAACTGCGACTGAGTTTTTATTCTGCTTTTTATGCCCAATAAACAGAGTCTTTGCTTTCTTGAATTCCTAAAAGTTGTGGTCTTGCTGTCTACCACATGGGCTCGGAGTATTACCCTAAACTGTATCAGAGACGGTTTGTTCATTATCAAACTGACTGCCCATGAATTACACTCGCTAGCGGCCATCGACATCGAGCATAGCAGTTACATTAGGACAAAAGTTTGAGCTTCATCGTCATAGAAGGGAAACGTGGTCACGTGACTCAATTCAGTGCTGGTCAATTCGATACTTGCGCCTGATTTATACTTCTGCGTTGAATCTACGTCGTAGGTACACCACGTTCCCTACGGCGTAGCCTGACGTGCACCTCCCCTGAAATGTAACTACATGTCGTGGCGACGTAGACCGCAACAACTGTGATTGGTCCGCTTGGCAGCATCGCATTTCCTCCTACGCATTTTGGCGCAGCGTTTTGGCGGTGTGTTGCAGAGCGACGCAGACAGACCAGCGCTCAAGTATAAAGCTTGATTTATACTTCTCTGTTGAATCTACGTAGAGCCTACGCCGTAGCCTTTGCAAGTGGCCTACGCCGTTGTGAGCCTTTATACTTGTGCGCTGGTCTGTCTGCGTACCTACGGCGTAGATTCAACGCAGAAGTATAAATCAGGCTTTAATGCTCACAACGGCGTAGGCCACGTGCATAGGCTACGGCGTAGGCTCTACGTAGATTCAACGCAGAAGTAGATGGCTGCTGCAGCCCGGAAATAGAATTATGTGATGGGCCTGCCATGTATTTCCTATGACAGATGGAGTATCCGTAGTCAGGGCTCCCTGGGATAGGGTAGATTCAGTACCCAGACAAACATAATTTTTTCAGGTTAAAGTCGCTTCTTCAAGCGCGAAAACATTACTTGCAAGATTCCCGGATGAATAGTACCTTTACCTGCTCGGATAGAAGGTGTTATTTTCAGTGAACAATTAGATGAATGCCTGGCAGCAGTAGATAGTCTTGCTCTCCGGGGTGCAATTCTTGCCGCCCACCATTTCAGCACACCCCAGTCAATACACGTATACACAAACCCGTATTCACACAAGCATCCACATTACAGGTTAATGGAGTCAGATAAACTTGGTTTCCTCCCTGTGACTAATTTTAAATCCTTACGGTACGTTTAACAAATTATTTTATTAAACCGGTGTCTGTTTTGATGTTGCCAGAATGTAAGAATCTTAGTCAAAATAGCCAATCTCATGCCTAGTAATTATAATCAATATTCCAAAATGTTCCAAAATGATGATCGGATAGTCTAGATAACTAGGCCTAATTTTATAAGACTGGTTTTTAATTGTGCAGTTATGCCTCTACGCCTACATAAGTACACAGATAAGAAATATAAAAACGGAGATGAGTGGGCAGGGTTGAGGATGGAGGAGGACACTTTTAAAACCAAAAGTGGTTTTAAATGCCAAAATCCCAGATCTTTACCATTAAAATCACTGGCACTGCTTTTGTTAAAGTCATGCTTTTACAATAATATTAATCCAGTTTAACAACAGGTAAGTGGTAAATGGACTCCATTTATATAGCGCTTTTGTCCAAAGCACTTTACAATTGATGCCTCTCATTCACCCAATCACACACACACTCACGGTGAAAAGCTGTCATGCAATTAGGGTTAAGGTGTCTTGCTCAGGGACACTTCGACACACCCAGGGCAGGGGATTGAACCGGCAACCCTCCGACTGCCAGACAACCGCTCTTACCTCCTGAGCTATGTCGCCGCTAATTTGTCCCCCAGGTAATTTGCTTTTTAAAGCTGTAATTAACAATCACCCATTTGCCCTTTTTATAACACAAAACAAACAGTAAACAAACAGTCAAATCAAGTCTCAAACATAGGCAAAATGTTTTTATCAATCAAAACATAATTACTCATCCTTAATCTGAACTGTAGAGTATGAGGTGCTGTAGCAGCCAAAATCTGGCTTCTGAGGGAGATAAAGTGGAAGTTTCGTGAACAATTTATCCTGTACACTCTTACCTGATAAATAAAGCAATGGAAGCTAAATTTAACAAAACTATAACGTTATCTGGGTTCAAAGTACGTGTTCTAGGGTTTAATATATTGCTATCTGCTGAATACGAGGGAATTTCACACTTTAAAAAGCCCCATTTTTTGTTTTTAGATTACATTACATTTATTTATAGATCACTGAGATCTCGCATAATGCTTTCCCTTTCCTATTGAAGGAATTTCCTCTATTGGACCATTCTAATGCCACTGGCACGGGTGTCTATAATGATATCTACTTGTGCAATTTAAAAATCTCAATTTAATGATGGCAGTTGGTGAGCTGGGAAAACTTCTCCTTCAACTGATTATTGGTCTCAACCTGGTTTCAGTCATTTTCCTTGGCTATACACTATCTGAAAGAGCTAATCTTTTCTCCTTTACATTTTTTAAAATAGGACTTTCTCAGGCAAAGGCAAAAAGTACAAGAGATATCCACCCTCTCTCCAGTGCAGCAGCAAACGTTGCAGTCACATGCTTTCATTAGTGCTGTAATGCCCTATCTTGAAGCACAACTCTCTCCATTACCTGGATCAGTGAGGATATTATAAAGAGGAATGGACTGTGGAGTCCAACTCTGAATCTGAACTTGTATCGTGTTTCTAAGGGAGGGTGTGCGCTTTCGATTCACTGAGGAATGAGATTCCATTTGGATTAACACGTCAGAGGGCTGACAGAACCTGAAGAACAGGGCTGGTGTAAAACTGATGGCAGCTCAGCCACTCAAACCTCAGTGCTACAATGCTGCCCCCTACAGGACGTGTTGTCACTGATTATCAGATGTGTCTAACAGGAAGAGGGAAGTTCCGTTTCCAACATGTGAAAGCTTTAGTTACATCAGGGAGCTTTTAATATGATTTCAATGTATATTTTTCCGAAATATGGGACTTTCTGATAATATAGACAGAGAAAAGACACAGATGAAGAGAGATTTGAGTCTAATTTTAAAGACGGTTCTTAGCTGCAGTTTTTTGTGGTAGCAGTAAGTAAAAGTGAAACTAAACTACAGATTTAACAGTCATTACTGAGCTCAGAACAGAAAGAGACAGAATGGCGTCTGGATCTTCTCTCCTGGAAGAGGAGCTCTCCTGTCCTGTGTGCACTGAAATCTTCAGGGATCCTGTTGTCCTGAGTTGCAGTCACAGCTTCTGTGAAGCCTGTCTGCAGCAGTACTGGAAACAGAAGGGATCGCAGGAGTGCCCAGTGTGCAGGAGAAGATCTTCTAAGGATCGGCCTCCCCTTAACCTGTCTCTGAGGAATACCTGTGAGGCGTTCTTAAAGGGGAGAAGTCAGAGAGAAAAAGCTAAATCCGAACTCTGCAGACTGCACAGTGAGAAACTCAAACTGTTCTGTTTGGATGATGATGACCCCATTTGTGTTGACTGTTTAAGAGAAAAACACAGAAATCACAACTTCTGTCCAATAGAGGAGGCTGCTCTGAAATATAAGGTAAGTACAGAACAATATATTCACTAATAATTAACTGACAACCTAAAATTTAAAAGCAAATTAAGTCTGTCAGCAAGGTGAGGATTAATTGAAACATTTTAAATTTTCTGAACCCAGCAGTTTTCACCGTTAACATACTTGTTTGACATCTGGCTTTCTGAATACCGAACACAGGGCATCAACAGCTAAAACACCTCACATACCCAACATGTAAAATATATTCATTTGATTTCAATTTGGTAATTATTATCAAAGAAAATAATTATTAAATTGCCGAATTCATTGATAGGCAAAGCCAACTGTTTGGATTAACCTTTATCAAAATGTACAACTCACACCCAGATGAAAATTAAGCAATGTATTAAATTACAACAAATATTCATGTCCCAATCTATAGACGAAGTTCAGCTACCTTAAGACAATTAACAAAGGCTACAGACATGGATGTCACACAAGAAATGAATAAGAGAAGATACCAAACCACAGCTTTTGTCCAAAAGTAATCCAAAATGCTGAAACCAAAAGACAGCAGAATAGTCCAAAGGAACCAGAGATGAAATTTAGAACGACAGACCTAGATGCAGGACTTAGATGCCCACTTCCAACTGTTACCAACTACTTCCTTCCAAATTTCCCAAACTGACTTAACTCAAAGAAAGCCAGAATATTTTTAATCAGTGAAAAAGAGGAGGGGGCATGGACTCAGATTCACACCTCAGATAGTGACCCCCCAGGTCCTGCTCTGTCTTACCTCCAGGCTATGCTGGCTGAGCACTTTGAAGCTTCCTATGGCTGAGAACGACCAAATGGTGAATTACATGTCTGACAGGTCTATAAGTAATTAAATGATAATAATTTACTTTTGGAAGAACACAATATAATGTCTATGAACTGACTGACAATAAGGCGGATTAAAAATGAATAGTTTGTAACTATAATATTCTAGTAATACCTGTTTACCTGGCATATCGTGTCATAGAGAATTGTCAATGCACTGATACGTGTCTCAGTGAACACATTGATTTTACACAAGCTGTGCCGTAAGTCTCCATTCTGGCTCCTCTCTGTCTGATCAGGCGCTCTTGTGCTGTCTGTGTGGGCAGTGAATTTTACTGTCAGTCTGTGTTCTCAGTAAAGTGTGGACTCTGTCATTTCTTTCCAGGAGAAACTCAGGACTGCACTGGCTCCACTGCAGAAGAAGCTAAAAGACTTTAATGCAGAGAAACTAATCTGTGATCAAACAGCAGAGCACATCAAGGTATTGTACTGAGGCCTTTAAATCACAATGTTGAAAATGCAGCTTGTGATTGTGCTGAAATGATTGTGAATAATGTTTATTCCAGAGTCAGGCCCAGCACACAGAGAGACAGATAAAGATGGAGTTTGAGAAACTTCAGCAGTTCCTAAAAGATGAAGAGGCAGCCAGAATCACTGCACTGAGGGAGGAAGAGGAACAGAAGAGTCAGATGATGAAGGAGAAGATTGAGAAGATGACAGAAGTGATATCATCCCTTCCAGAACAAATCAGAGCCATAGAACAGGAGCTGGGAGCTGAAGACGTCTCATTCCTGCAGGTAAGTCATGTGTCATAATCACACATAAAACATATTTATCAATTTACTCAAATGGGAATATATTACATTGATACAGTCAGTTTTTATAGTCTGAGTATTGGTTATAGTAATAAGAATCAACTCTTATTCACTTATTTCAGAGCTACAAAGATGTGGAGAAACGGTATGTAAACTCCAGCCTTTCTCTCTATTCAATCTTTTAATCTCCTCTTCATTTCTCTCTTCAGTTTAAAAGGCTAGTTTGAATATTATTGCAGAGCCCAGTGCACACTGGCGGATCCAGAGAAGGTCTCAGGAGCGCTGATTGATGTGGCCAAGCACCTGGGCAATCTGAAGTACAGAGTGTAGGAGAAGATGCTGGGGACTGTTCAATTCAGTGAGTACTGGGGGCAGGGAGCTCCACATTGTCACTGTACAGGGGGAATCTTCAGCATCCTTTCCACAAGCTGATAAAGCCAGTCAGAGTCACATTGGTCCTGTAAGAAATCCCTCAGATACACCAAATGGTGCGTCAAAATCACCAACTGTAAAAAACCAAAACTTGTTGAGATTACCTACTGTAAAAAACCAAAACTTGTTGAGATCACTTACTGTAAGAAACCAAAACTTGTTGAGATCACTAACTGTAAGAAACCAAAACTTGTTGAGATCACTAATTGTAAGAAACCAAAACTTGTTGAGATCACTAATTGTAAGAAACCCCTCTGCAAACAGTGGAAGTAACTGAGTGGCGAAGGAACGCTTGTAGTCTTACCCGGTGCAAATGGAACGGCTATTAATTTAATTTTATCTTGATTATCTGACTCCAAAATACTTTTAAACTTTCCTCTGTACTAACAGTCATTCATAGATGAAGGAGACCAGCAGTGTGACTCTATACGGGCGGCTGTCTAACTTGGTAGACGTGGACTTGTCTCTGGCTTGTGTAGCCTGCACAAATACATTTGTGTATCCTGCTACGACACTAGTGTATAGGTGAGTGACTAGGAGGTGCAGATATCCTGAGTTCTGTGTGTATGTTGGGACCTTAAAACTGCAAAGTGTGTGTATATATATATATATATATATATATATATATAGCCTAGAAGTACACATGTTTCCAAAAAAAAAAGTTTGCTGCCTCCACAGCTAGTTCGCTAGTAGATAGAAAGAAAATCGACAATTGCGCTCCAGACTGAAAAAAAGGGTGCATTTCTCTGCTCCAGGAGGGAAGCCCTTTTTCACGAGGAACCTGGCGGAGCTGAAGGGGGCCTTCGTCCACGCCGAGCTGGAGAAGAGCTGGCAAGGCTTCGGATCTTCGGTGGTCGGAGGCAAAGAGCTGGACGAGTTCCTGCAGATCGAAAGCCTGGGTCCGGACGGGCCCGCTGCTCTGGATGGGACGATGGAGACGGGTGGGTTTCCTCTGCGCTCTGCTGCGGTCCCAAATGGCCCCCGGCCCCCTGCCTCTCGGCTTCTCTCCTCGTTCGATTTGCCTCGTGTGCCGGGCTGGTACCTCCCCGCTAGAAGCCCAGCGAGAGCGGCGCAGTTCGGAGTAACGAAACCCACAACGAAACCAAGGTTTTCTTACCAAACACATGGCCTCAGCGAACGCAGGTCTACAGTGAAGGTGGCCATTCGAGGACGAATGAGATACGAGACACGGGGAAGTGGTTGAATATCAAGAGGAAGCATGAGCCAACTGCAAACTTCCACAAACTGCCCTCGAGGCACATGACCAAATATCTAAATCTTCAAGCTGGAGCTTTAGGAACCCTTCTCAGATGGCACCGTAGTTCTTCACAAACAAAACTGTTTAACATTTAAGTTTATTGAAGATTACATTTTAGTTGTACCTTGTACTTATGCATTTTAGCTTAGGGGATGACAAAGGCTGTTAGGCCCAATGCAAGAAGTCTGGTCTTATATCAGTCATCGCTCAAATAGATTTACATTTATGAACCGCAACTCTGACTGGTGTTGTCCCGCAGGCGACGTGATCGTGAGCGTGAATGAGACGTGCGTGCTGGGTCACACGCACGCCCAGGTGGTGAAGATCTTCCAGTCCATCCGCACTGGATCCACGGTGGACCTGGAGCTGTGCAGGGGTTACCCCTTACCCTTTGACCCCAACGACCCCAACACCAGCCTGATGACCTCGGTGGCCGTCACGGACAAGGGACCCGTCGTCGTCACTGAGCAGAGGGGCAACGGCTCGCCATCTGGCCAGGCTGTCGCCCCAGGCAATGGCTCCGGGGGGGCCAGAGAGCCCCTCCCATACCGCCCCTCCTCCTGGACGGAGGTGGGGCCCGAGTCCGGCGATGTAGTCACGCCGGCGTCGTCCGAGGTCGCCCGGCCCGAGCTCATCGCCGTCCGCCTGGAGAAGGTCGACCAAGGCTTTGGGTTCTCCGTCGCCGGCGGCCCCGCAGGGGGTCAAGGGTCAAGCGGATCGTGGACCACCCCCACTGCCGGGGCCTGAAGGAAGGGGACGTCCTGGTGGAGGTCAACGAGAGGAACGTGCAGAGCATGACCCACGACCAGGTGGTGGCGCTGCTGAGCCAGTGTGCCAAAGGAAGCGAGGTCGCCATGCTGGTGCAGAGAGGGGAGCTCTGAAGTGCTGAACGAGGAAGTGGACGGGTCGCACAGGAAGTGACTTCGCAAACGCTGGCCCACAGAAGTGAATGCTGATTTGCTGAACAAAGGGTCACAGGAACTGAGGTCACTGTGGTAGTGCACAGAGGTGAGCAGCGAACCAGAAACAGGGATAGAATAAGACTGTAGTCTCAATAGAATCTCCAGATACTGTTAATGACCACTTCTGTCACAGCCCATATAAAGTCTCCATCGATCCTGTGTTTATACAGTGAGCTTTTGCAGACCGTCTGTAGTTTTGTTTTGCTCACCGGTTTTTATCTGAAAACGGTGCATCATTTCTAAATAAATAAATTAAATACCAGCTAAGCTTTCGGATTCTGGGTTTGATATCTGCAATGGATTAGATTTCAGTTTACATACTAAATAGTACAACCGCTTTCTAGACACTTTCAGGAGGCCAATGTCTCCCCAAGACTTTGTCTGTATTCATATAATTCTGAAAACTCTAGAATGCCATTCGTTGTGATATCACGTTGGTAAACTGCGCCGTCTGGTTCTGGTGTTTTCTGTTGTATTTTGCATGGACTGGCCTGATTATGAAGACCTGCTGTAACAGTAGATTTTCAAACGGATGTGAATGCCTACAGCCTACCTTAAGTCATCATGCACTGTAAATTAGCTAACAAATTATTTCATAGCTGGTATTCGATTTATTGTGAAAGCATTTAAGACATTAATACATTTATTTTAAATTAGGAGATTTTACGTTTAAGTTTTAACGCTTCGTAATTTCATATTTTATTGACACTAAATCTTCACCATCAGCTTGCTAGAATTGTACCCTCAACTGGATGTTTATACAGTACATATCTGCCATCTGGTTTGATGAAATACGGGTGCGTAGGCAGCGTTTCGAAATAAACTCTGCGCCAAACTAAAGTGACCAAAACCTTTTCCGGAGCCTCTAGGACGTTTGCGCGATGCCTGTGCACTGCAGATTCTGCTGCAAAACTGTCCACGCTGGTTTGAAATAAGCAGCGTCCATTTACTAGGATACAAGGAATAAAAAAACTGTTTCGACCAACTCAATCGTGCCATCGTGCGAGGAAGGCGTGATTTGTCTTCGATTTAAAGCAGCTATGGGCATAGCTTTTCCCACCACAATGATGAAATTTACATTGACAAGTGAGCCGCTTTAAGAAGTGGCTTTTTGTGTATTGTTTTCGTAAGCGTTAATATTTTCTTCTTTGTATGATTTGTCTGGGATTTGCTCGACCAAAGATAAAAAGTACAAGAGGTGTCAACTGTTCAGCGCAGCAGCAAACATTTCAATCATGTGCTTTCATCAGTGCTAGACCACCTGTTCTAAAGCACAACTTTTGAGTTGAACAAGCTTTGAGTCAGGATATTATAAAGAGGAATGGACTGTGGACGCAAACTCTGGATCTTTGTTTGAATCATGTTTGTAAGGGAGGGCGTGTGCTTGAAATTAGCTGGAAAATAAGATTCCATTTGGATTAACGCATCAGAGAGCTGACTGAACCAGTAAGAACCGGGCTGGTGTAAAACTGCTGGCAGATCAGCCAATCACACCTCAGTGGTACAATGCTGCCCCCTGCAAGAAGTGCTGTCTCTGACAATCTGGTGTGTCTAACAGGAAGAGGGAAGTATAGTTTCTCACTGGTGGAACTTTAGATACCTCAGGGACCTTTTAATACGATTTCAATCTATATTTTTCAGAAATACAGGATTTTCTGATAACATAGACAGAGAAAATATACCAAGACGAAGAGATGTTTGAGTCTAATTTTAAAGACAGTGTTCAGCTTCAGTTTGTTGTGACAGCAGTAAGTAAAAGTGAAACTAAATTACAAATTTAAGATCAGATCAGACTGAGACAGAATGGCGTCTGGATCTTCTCTCCTGGAAGAGGAGCTCTCCTGTCCTGTGTGCTCTGAAATCCTCAGGGATCCTGTTGTCCTGAAATGCAGTCACAGCTTCTGTAAGGCCTGTCTGCAGCAGCACTGGGAACAGAAGGGATCTCGGGAGTGCCCAGTTTGCAGGAGAAGATCTTCTAAGAAACGGCCTCCCATTAGTATATCTCTGAGGAATGCCTGTGAGGCTTTCTTAAAGAAGAGAAGTCAGAGAGCTAAAGCAGGATCTGAAGTGCTCTGCAGTCTGCACAGTGAGAAACTCAAACTCTTTTGTTTGGTGGATCAAATACCCATCTGTGCTATCTGCCAAACTTCAAAACAACACGAAAACCATAAAATGCGACCAGTTCAGGAGGCTGCAGAAGAGTATAAGGTAATTCTCAAATAAAATAATTTACATTTTACCTCATTTTTTATGGCTTGTAAGAATTTTCAGTTTACACATAGTATAAAATTGCGTGTGCTTTGTTATTTTCTTTCGTAAATTCATTGTGATTAAAAATGAATGGGATTTAATGAAAGAATTGTATAAATTATCCATAGTTATCAGGCATAACTGCAGTTTGAGCTCCATACTATGTGTCACATGACTAACAGAGAGAGACAAGAGGGCGGGGCAAAGCCAGCGTCAGACGTCAATCAGTGGAGGAACTTTTTATTTTTTACTGGGAGGGCACTGCCTTGTATGGGTCTAGATGGCAGTGCTATAGCTATTTGAAGTTCTATTATGGATACCATGTAGTATCTATTTCTAGAAGGCTGCTCTGTGTTAATCAATTTCTGGAAATTTCTGTGTGTGTCTCAGAGCGTTTCTCTTGCTCTGTCCGAACGGCCTCGCATGTCAGATGCTTTTTAGAGCTTGCATGTTTATGAAAGCCTTTGTTATACTCAACAGCATGCTTCCAGCTGCAATGTCCCTTTATTTTAAAGGTTGAATCAGCACTTGCACACAATTTGAATTTCCCACAAGGGAAACATAAACTGCATCTGCTTTTACTTTGTATTCCAGTCAGTCTCTCCTGTGCCACCAGTCACTTACAAAAGAGCATTTTCCCACTAAAAATGTGGCTTAGATACTTGTCCTCTTTCACCTGGTCAGGTTTTTCTAAAATCCTCTGGTGGAGTTTGCGGTGGAGGGTCTGGTCCAAATGTAGTGCTGCTGGAACCTGATGTGCTACTGCTAGCTAGTGAAGCTGGAGGGGAGCTGATGTCATCAGCTGAATTAGCTGGATCGAGTAGCATAGCAAGACCAGCAGTGCCACTGACTTCATTTGAGGTTGTAGATCCAGACGCTGTAGCTTTGGCATGTATCGGTGGTTCTGAGTGTGAATGAGTAGATCCAGTAAATTCTGAACTCTGTCCTGTTGTGGATGGGGCAGGTAGAGCTTTGAGCCATTTTCTAACATCCATTTTTTAAAGTAAACGCTGCCAACGCTCAAATTAGCCCTTAAACTCACAAGGCCTGTAAAATGTGAGTAGGGGAGCGGGTTGCCATTTTACAGGATTTCATGTATTTTTCACCACTGAATTTCAACGCGCATTTGATGATTAATTGTCAATTAATTATTTTTCATTGGCTTTAAAAAAAATTAATTTCTGAATTAATTCCAATTATATTTTAATTCACCGTGTTCCCTGGGGTAATGCATTTTGTTCTTTTTTTCACCCTGTAATGAGATGAATAACAATAAACACAACTTTAAAAATCTTTTCATTTTAATTAAGTGACTGTAGTTAAAATGATAGCTACAGTCCTGGCACATATTATGGACAGACTGTATTTATAAACAGATTTTGACAATTAATGCAATATTTTGCAACAAGTTCACTTTTTGGCATAAATGTTGTGTGTAATAAATGTAATCTCAACATAGAACAAAAATTACTATTTGTATAAAACAAATGATCATTACACCTTCCTTTATGTATGATTTAATGTCTGCATAATTGAGCATTATAAATTTTCTTCGTTGGAAATTTTATAACCAGCTCAAACTCATATTTTTTTGTCCAGTGTTTTTCTACATAAAATTATTGCATTCATTTTACATTTACATTACAGGCATCTTATCCAGAGCAACGTACAACAAAGTGCATAACCGTAACCAGGGACAAGTGTGTTGAAAACCCTAGAGGGAAGTACAGCTCCAAGTGAATGGAACAACCGTACAGTTTAACTGGGACCCTGTAGGTTAATCTGTTGAACATAAACAAAAGCAGCAACAAAGCAGTCTATGCAAATAATACAAGCAATAATTAAACAAGTAGGCATGAGGCATTCATGCAGTGAAATCTATCATTTTTGGCTTGTATACTTTCTGCTCTTGTGCTGTCTATGTAGGCAGTGAAGTTTACTGTCAGTCTGTGTTCTCAGTAAAGTGTGGACTCTGTCAATTCTTTCCAGGAGAAACTAAGGACTGCACTGGCTCCACTGCAGGAGAAGCTTAAAGCCTTTAATGCAGTGAAACTAGTCTGTGATCAAACAGCAGAGCACATCAAGGTACTGTACTGATGCCTTTGAATCAGAGTGTTGAAAATGCAGCGCTGGATTGTGCTGAAATGATGGTGAACAATGTTTATTCCAGAGTCAGGCCCAGCACACAGAGAGACAGATAAAAATGGAGTTTGAGAAACTTCAGCAGTTCCTAAAAGATGAAGAGGCAGCCAGAATCACTGCACTGAGGGAGGAAGAGGAGCAGAAGAGTCAGATGATGAAGGAGAAGATTGAGAAGATGACAGAAGAGATATCATCCCTTTCAGAACAAATCAGAGCCATAGAACAGGAGCTGGGAGCTGAAGACCTCTCATTCCTGCAGGTAAGTCATGTGTCATAATCACACGTAAAACATGTTTATCAATATACACTCCTAGGCAAAAAACAAAATGGGCCAAGCCCAAAATGGCAAAATATTAAGCTTTTAATGGTCTTAACAACCACTCATTGGTCAGGAAATTAGCAAGAATTAAACAAATAGATAAAGTAACTTAGTATGGGATAGCTTTTCCCTTTGATTTCTTTAAATGTTTAAGCCTTGTGGGTAAACATGCGGACAGAAAGAAGAGTCAATGTTGTTTCATTCAATGTTGATGGCTTCAAACAGTTGATGAGTAGTTGAAACATGTTTCCTGGTTAGTTTGTTTTCTGAGGTCTTGAATTCTGCTCTCAGTTGTTGTAAGCTTTTTTCCTGTCTTTGAGAACTGTAAATTTCAGCAGGTGGTCATTCCTGCATGATGAGGCTTTGGGCCTTCCAGATTCTTTCTTTCTGGCAACATTACCTGTTGTTTCAAAGCGTTGACCTATTTTCTTAATAGCTGATAGAGAAATAGGGATTACCTCTGCCTTTAGGGTCTTGTAAATTTCAGAATAGCTACAGTTGGCCTGACGAAGACCAGCTATGCGGTTTCTGAGAGCGACCTCTGCATGATATTTTGCTTTCTTTGGAGCAGATTATCTCGCTCCTTAACCGTGGGACTAACAACACTGCATACTGTAGATCTCTCTCTGCTCTATCAATCCTGGTTCCATTTAAGAGCTTGTTATCAGGCCCTTGATGGGCTGCATCAGGTGTGGCAGATAACCAAGTAATGACTAATCTTTTAAGAAAAAGAACATCCCAGAAGATATTTTTGGAAAATTTTGTACATGCAGACATGTGTTAGTTTGAATTTTACATCAAACATTTTAATCATTATCATGATTTTACCTTTGCGTACAAGAAGACTATATAAGTGAATTTCCCTGTTTCTAGCTTTTCCCCAAACAGTTCACTGCAGCAAAAGTAAACGAGCAAATGGTGGCACAGGAGGTCTCAGGAGTGCATTTGTTTAATTCTTGATAATTTCCTGACCAATGATTTGTTGTTAAGAGCATTAAAAGCTTAATATTTCGCCATTATGGGCTTGGCCAATTTTTTTGACCAGGTGTGTACTCATATTGGAACATTGATACAGTTTTAATAGTCTGCGTATTGATTATAGTGATAAACTCTTATTCACTTATTTCAGAGCTACAAAGACATCGAGAAACGGTATGTAAACTTCTGCCTTATTCTCGATTCAATCTTTTAATCCTCTCTTCCTTCCTCTCTTCAGTATAAATATGAGGGGTAGATCACAAGTACTGTAGCATTTCATGAATAATGAGTGAAATGGGACCAGATGGAAAAATAATAAAAAGAATGTTACATTCATACCTAAATGAGTTATCTGATTTAATTATACAATGATTGTCTGTGTATCATGTTAATTATAATGATAAACATCATTATAATCATCGTACAAATAATGGGTAAAAAATGTACTTTTCCCCACATGCTCCTGTGAGTGTGTGTCCCTCAGTGGGGTCGGGCTGCTTCATATCTGGCAGCCAGTGGGGCTGTGTGGCAGAATGCTGGGAGGGATGGAGCCATTTCCTTATAGAATGAAGATTTGATGTTGCTGCTGATAATCTTCTATGGTAATGAAGCCACGCCCACAGCACAAGTGACTCCTGAATATTATTGCAGAGCCCAGTGCACACTGGCGGATCCAGAGAAGGTCTCAGGAGCGCTGATTGATGTGGCCAAGCACCTGGGCAATCTGAAGTACAGAGTGTGTGAGAAGATGCTGGGGACTGTTCAATACAGTGAGTACTGGGGGCAGGGAGCTCCACATTGTCACTGTACAGGGGGAATCTTCAGCATCCTTTCCACAAGCTGATAAAGCCAGTCAGAGTCATATTGGTCCTGTCTGTGTAAGAGCCCTGGAGTGAAGAGACTGAGCACCAGTCCTTAATCTCACTGATTCTCATAATAAAATTCTGCTTTAAGAGTGATACTGTATTTGAGGCTTGGCACCCTCTTACAATGATTATGCAACATGGAAGTTATTCATATTTTATTAGCTTTTAGTTCTGGTGCTTCTCTCCCACATGTGTCTCAGACTATAATGGTAGTTTTTTAAAACCCAGTTTATATCATTAGGAGCCCATTGTGTCTGATGGTTTCTCTTTGTGCAGATCAGTGCTGACATCTCATTCTCTGTCCCTTCAGCTCATGTGACTCTGGACCCAAACACAGCACATCCCACCCTCTCACTGTCTGAGGATCTGACCAGTGTGAGAGACAGTGGTGAGAGTCAGCAGCTTCCTGATAATCCAGAGAGATTTGATTGGTGGCGGTTTGTGCTGGGCTCTGAGGGATTCAGCTCAGGGAGACACTGCTGGGATGTAGAAGTGGGGGGTGAGGTCTGGGTGGTGGGTGTGGCTATAGAGTCCATCAGCAGGAAAGGGCCTGTAGATCTGAGCCCAGCAGGAGGAGTGTGGAGTATAGAGCAGCAGAATGCGAAATATGAAGCCCTGACCTCCCCACCTACAGTCCTCACTGTGAAGAGGGTACCCCAGAGGGTCAGAGTGCAGCTGGACTGGGACAGGGGGGAGGTGTCATTCTCTGACCCCAGTGACAACACGCCTCTCTACACTTTTAAACACTCCTTCACTGAGAGAGTGTTTCCATTCTTCTGGCCTGGTTCTCTGCGGATCTGTCCTCTGAAGGTGTCTGTAAGAGTGGAATAGTGCTGTGGTTTGTGGGCAAGGATCAGGTGAACAGACTGCTTCTTTCACTTTGACAAGATTAATGCGTATATTTGCAGATATATATATATATATATATATATATATATATATATATATATATATATATAATATTTTACAATAATCTATTTAATCATTAAAAAAATATATCCATGTCTGCAGCAGTTCATGATAAATGTATCTTTGTAACCGCGTGATATCAATGTTGCAGTTATGCATTGGTTTGCGTGCAATCAGTTGAATTGTAATAAACGCACCAGTGGAATCACTCCAGAGTGCTGCTCTTTTCCTGACCCGTCACCAGTGTGTCTCCCAGGTGTGTGATGAGGTAAGTCTCCTCCTCTAGGGCAGTATGAACACAGACAGAGACAAACACGCCACTCATACGCTGGGTTTGAGTTCAGTTCAAACTGAATTCAGCAGATCAAGTGAGAGAAGTGGATAAGCCCAGCGCCCCCTGGATGGTGCTGTGAACTGAGAGTGAGGGAAATGTTTGTGGTGATACTCACTCTGTCCACAAGAGGGCTTCTGAAACTGTGGTGTTGGGTGAAGCCCTTGCTCTACAAAGTGTATGGAGTGTCAGCAAGGTGAGGATTAACTGAAATATGTTTAATTTTCCGAACCCAGCAGTTTTTGCCGTTAACACCCTCGTTTATGTCCGGCACTCTGAATACCGAACACAGTTAAAACAGCTCACTCACCCAACTGTAAAATATATTTATTTGATTTAATTTGGTATTGCAGAATTTGTTGATAGGCAGAGCAAATTGTTTGGATCAACCTTTATCAAAATGCACAACTCATAAAACATTAAGTTACAACAAATATTCACATCTAATCTAACGACGAGGTTCAACTACCATAAAACAATTAGCAATGGTTACAAACATGAACAGCCACACAAGAAATGAATGAAAGAAGATACCAAACCACAGCTTTTGTCCCAAGGTAATCCAAAATGAAGAAACCAAAAGACAGCAGAATATTTCAAGAGAATCAGAGATGAAATTTAGAACGGCAGACCTAGATGCAGGACTCAGATGCCCACATCCAACTGTTACAAACTTCCTTCCAAGTGTCCCAAGGACTGATTAAAAACTAAAAGAAAGCTATTTATTTTAGCTGGTGAAAAAGAGGAGGGGGCAGGGGCATTGACTCCCCCTCTGACACACACACGTACATGCAGGCACACACACACACACACACACACACCTCAGATAGTTACCCCCCAGGTCCTGCTCTGTCTTTTCTCCAGGCTGTGCTGGCTGAGCACTTTGAAGCTTCCTATGGCTGATAATGGCTAAATGGTGAATTACATGTCTGACAGGACTGAGAGAGCACTAGGGCTCCTGTCTCACCTGCTACTCTCAGCAGTGGGGCGGTTTGTGTGATTTTGTGGTTTGCTTGTGGCTAGAGGTTCAGTTACAGAATAATATCATATGTTAGGGTGTGAGAGTGTGTTTGTGTGTGTGTGTGTGTGTGTGTGTGTTTGTGTTTGTGTGTGTGTGTGAGAGAGAGAGGATGTGTGTGTGTACTCTGTCCTTCAGACTGTGACAGGTTTGTGAAACCCATCGACTAGCAGAGGAGCTTCAGCTCACCACAGTACCCTGAGTACAGAGGAGAGACTGAGTCTCAGAGCACTGCAGGGCGATCAGAGCTTTTCACTGCTTACCTGCATCATGGACCAGCACTGCATGGTTACTGATGGTACACACTACGGACAGAAAACAGCTCAAATTCATCTTCATTAACTTAACATAATTAGCCATTTTAATATGATCAGTTTTTAATGAAGATTCTTTTCATTTTAAGGGTGGAAAATTTCTTCATTAAAACTGTGTACTGCACTGAATTCTCAGGCCTTCCATCAGGGCACCAAACTTCCCAGAGACAAGAAGAAGTTAGTGTGTGTGTCTGTGTCCGTCCGTCTGTCTGTCTGTCTGTCTGTCTGTCTGCCTGTCCGGCCATTCGTCTGTGTTGGCGCCTTTATGTATTTTTTGTTTGTTTTATTTTATTGTTAACTAAAAACACTATGTGACTACAATGTATACACATGCAGTTCTGATATTGAACACAGGGTGAAGCACTAATGCAGGAAGTGCATTTAACCAAGCTTCTGGTGATGAGAATCAGGTGTGTGGAACAGGGAGCAAACAGTCTTTGACCGTGTCTTTGTGGCAGTTGTTAGCTTCGCTGGCATGCTTGCATCTGAATTTGCTGAATGGAAACAGCAACGCTGCTATCTACCTGTGTTATGGTGAGCACGGTTATGCCGAAATGTAAATAAATGGATCGCCGAATCCAAAGACAAACAGCGCACTGGACATTGGTTTATTTTTAGCCCAGAACACGCGTCCGAAACAAGTTCACCCGTTCAGTGGCTTATTTAGGTTTAATAGTTTTATTGAAAGTCATTACAGTCTGTCTGTCTGTCTGTCTCCCCCCCCTGCCCCCTGCCTCCCCTGCCCTTCCCTGCCCTGCACCATACCTCAGTTGAACCGCGCCAGGCGCCATTTTGCCCTGGACTCTCCACATGTACTCTAGATAAAGACTAAATTATTACTTATGATTTAGAGGCTGTTTCTGTAATGCTGAAGGTTAATGGTCGACGTGATCTTATTGAGTATTCGTGATATATAATTGGACATAACTACTCATTTAGTTTGTTAAATTTTACTATATGCTTATGCGTGAAGTATTCACCAATAAGATCTAGAATTAGGTATATTATTAGTAAAACACTTTTTGAGGATCTTTTTGATGATAAAAAATCGGGGCTGCCCTGACTTTCTTCAGCTCACAGCTATTCCTCAACAGCACGGTGGACCATAATCCAGCAGGATAGTGAGTATTTCTTTTCTTTACCCCATCCTTAGTATGCTGCTGTGACACTGTAACTCCACACAGGAACGTTTGGGGCCTCTGGCTTCCTGACCACGGGACTGATCCTCCACTGAGTCCACCACCATTAACTTCTCCTGCTCAACCACGGCATAATGAAGAGCCTGTCCCCTTCCTCTGGTGACTCTGCAGTAAAGCCTAGCTGACTGATCAGTCAGGCACCAGCTTGGGGTAGGAACACCCCCTTTTAGGAAGAAATGGCGCAGCCCAATTTAACCCACTTCAGCATTAAAGCAGTGATCAGTGGTTTATCTGTCAGTGTTTGATTGACAGCTATACTATGAGCCAATCAAATGTTTGTGGGACGAAAATAATCCACCAGGTTTCAGGGAACCAGTGGGGTTCTGTCGCATCAGTGACTTTGTGAGAATAAAAACTCACCAAAAAATATAACTTTGCTCTGAGGTTAAAGACATTGAGCCTCATTCACAAAACGTGTGTACGATCACATTTGATCGTTAACTGTGTGTAAGAACGTTTCCAAGAACATTTTGGCAAACATTATTTTTTGTCTTACCTGTACTTGTTCATGGCTGTTTCCTTATGCAAATCACATGAACAGGATTATGTGTTAAATATACAAAAAGCCGGCATTCATCATCTCAAACACCTGGGATATGCACAAAAACAGAGGTCTGCCCATGTGTCATAAATCCCATTATAGGAACACATTTAAGAACAAAAGACTAATTTAATAAAAGTTTTGTGAATGAGGTCCATTGTCTAACCGATCAGACGCATCTCCTGAAGGACATCGATGGACTTCGCTGTGCGTCCCAACTCGCACCTCGCTTGATCACAAAGATCATCCTGAGTTGGGCTGCCCCTGTCAGATAGCATTTTTATTTTTTGTTGAGTGGGGTTTTTTGCTCATGGCACTCTGACTCTTCTGTAGTCTCTGAGGAGGAAACACTCTTATTTAGTCACTGCCATCACTGTGGTTATTCTGACTGCAATGCTGGCAAAGTTCTGAATCAATCGGGTTTGATAGATGGCTGGGAAAGAACGGCAGTATAGTATAATGGCTAAGGACTTGGTCTTCTAACCTAAAGGTTGCAGGTTCAAGTCCCCACTGGGACACTGCCATTGTACCCTTGAGCAAGGTACTTAACCTACATTGATTCAGTATATATCCAGCTGGATACAATGTAAATGCTATGTAAAAAGTTGTGTAAGTCGCTCTGGATAAGAGCGTCTGCTAAATGCCTGTAATGTAACTGGCTTTAGAACCCCCCGTGTTGTCAGCACCCCCCCCCCCCCCCCCCCCCCCCCCCCCCCCCCACCCCGGCTGGTTACTGTTCCTAAGTGCTGATGACTCTCCTCTTCTGCTCTTGTCATATAAATTAGAGTAGGGCAGCGTCTCCGTCTCTCTGCAATGTGTCACGTGCTGACTGATATCAGAATGCTTGCCCCGTATTTCCCTTTATATCCCCCTCACCTGTGGACTCACCTGTCCCCGGAAATACGCCACTGAAGGCTGTGAGTCCACAGTCCAGGAGTCCAGAGGGCTGTTTGGGACTGGGCGAGTGTCTCGCACTTGGAAGGTTTAGTTACAAACAGGATCTTATATATTTTTTCAAAATACATTTTTCAGAAAACTAGACATTTCTGAAAATATACTGTAGATGGAAGCAAAATAGCCAAGATTGAGAGGATGAACAGAGATATTAAAGTGATCTTTATAAACAGCCCTTCTTAGCTGCAGTTTGTGTAAGAGCAGGAGGTAAAAGTGAAACTTATCTACAGATTTAGCAGAAATCATTACTGAGCTCAGAACAGACCGAGACAGAATGGCATCTGGATTTTCTCTCCTGGAAGAGGAGCTCTCCTGTCCTGTGTGCACTGAAATCTTCAGGGATCCTGTTGTCCTGAGTTGCAGTCACAGCTTCTGTAACGCCTGTCTGCAGCAGTACTGGGAACAGAAGGGATCTCGGGAGTGCCCAGTTTGCAGGAGAAGATATTCTATGGATCGGCCTCCCATTAGTATATCTCTGAGGAATGCCTGTGAGGCGTTCTTAAAGGAGAGAAGTCAGAGAGCTAAAGCAGGATCTGAAGTGCTCTGCAGTCTGCACAGAAAGAAACTCACACTCTTCTGTTTAGTGGATCAAATACCTGTCTGCCTTGTCTGCCAAACTGCAAAAAAACATGAAAACCACAAAATGCGACCAGTTCAGGAGGCTGCAGAAGAGTATAAGGTAATTGTCAGATTATGTAATTAGAATTTTATCTCATTCTTCATAGCTTTTAAGAATTTTCAATTTACACATAGTATCAAATTGTGTGTGCTTTAATCTTTGCTTTTGTTAATTCACTGGGATTATAAATTATTGGGATTTAATAAAAGAACTGCATAAAGTGACCTTAGTTCTCAGGCATGGCTGCAGTTTGAGCTCCATACTATGTGTCACATGACTAACAGAGAGAGACAAGAAGGTGGGGCAAAGCCAGCGTCAGACGTCAATCAATGGAGGAATTTTTTTTCACTGGGAGGGCTCTGATTTTTACATGGGTCTAGATGGTAGTGTTGCAACTGAAGGTCTAAAATATCAATTATGGATACCATGTACTATCTATTTCTAGAAGGCTGCTCTGTGTTAATCAATTTCTGGAAATTTCTGTGTCTGTCTCAGAGCGTTTCTCTTGTTCCCTCCGAACGGCCTCACATGTCAGATGCTCTTTAGAGTTTGCATGTTTATGAAAGCCTTTGTTATATTCAACAGCATGATTCCAGTTTCAGTATCCCTTCATTTTAAAGGTTTAATGAGTATTTGCACACGATTTGAATTTCCCAGGGGAACAGAAACTGCATCTGCTTTTACTGTGTATTCCAGTCAGTCTCTCCTGTCATATCAGTCAATTACAAAAGAGCATTTTTACCACTGAAAAACTGGCTTAGATACTTGTCCTCTTTCACCTGGTCAGGTTTTTCTCCACTAAAATCCTCTCGTGGAGTTTGCAGTGGAGGGTCTGGTCCAAATGCCGTGCTGCTGGAACCTGACGTGCTACTGCTAGCTAGTGAAGCTGGAGGGGAGCTGATGTCATTATCTGAATTAGCTGGATCGAGTAGCATAGCAAGACCAGCAGTGTCACTGACTTCATTTGAGGTTGTAGATCCAGATGCTGTAGCTTTGACTCGCATCGGTGGTTCTGAGTGTGAATGAGTAGATCCAGTAAATTATGAACTCTGTCTTGTTCTGGATGGGGCTGATAGAGCTTTGAGCCATTTTCTGACATCCATTTTGTAAAGTAAACGCTGCCAACGCTCAAATTAACCCTTAAACTGACAAGGCCTGAGTAGGGGAGCGGGTTGCCAGATCAGGATTTCATGTATTTTTAACTACTAGTTTTGAATGCACGTTTTTATGCATTTTTTAAAGAATGATTTCATGCATATTTACTGGAATGATGATTAATTGTCCATTAAGTATTGTTCAGTGCCTCTTTTCTTTGTTATAATTTTCATTCCTGGATTAATTCTTATTTTGAATTGTTTATAGCTGTTCTTATACTGCACTGTGGTCCCTGGGCTAATGTATTTTCTTCTTTTTCTTACACCCATCAGTAATGAGATGAATACCAATAAACAAATTTTTTTAAACAATTTTTTCATTTTAATTATGTCACTGATCTGAAAATGATAGCTACAGCCCTGGCACAGATTATGGATAAACTGCATTTATGAACAGCTTTTGACAATTAATGCAATATTTTGTGACTACTTCTCTTTTTGGCATAAAAAATATTGTCTGTAATAAATGTAACATCAACACAGAACAAAAATGAAGAAATGATTACTGTTTGTGTAAAAAAAATAATCATTACACTTTCCTGTATGTATTACTTAATGACTTCATAATTGAGCATTATAATTTATATTACTTGAATATTTTATCACCAGCTCAAACACATATTTTGTTGTCCAGTGATGTTCTACATAACATGATCACATCCATGCAGTGAAACCCATAGTTTTTGGCTTGTATGCTTTATGCTCTTGTGCTGTCTCTGTAGGCAGTGAAGTTTACAGTCAGCCTGTTTCCTCAGTAAAGTGTGGACTCTTGTCATTTCTTTCCAGGAGAAACTCAGGACTGCACTGGCTCCACTGCAGGAGAAGCTAAGAGCCTTTAATGCAGTGAAACTAGTCTGTGATCGAACAGCAGAGCACATTAAGGTACTGTACTGATGCCTTTAAATCACAGTGTTGAAAATACAGCACTGGATTGTACTGAAATGATGTTGAATAATGTTTATTCCAGAGCCAGGCCCAGCACACAGAGAGACAGATAAAGATGGAGTTTGAGAAACTTCAGCAGTTCCTAAAAGATGAAGAGGCAGCCAGAATCACTGCACTGAGGGAGGAAGAGGAGCAGAAGAGTCAGATGATGAAGGAGAAGATTGAGAAGATGACAGAAGAGATATCATCCCTTTCAGGACAAATCAGAGCCATAGAACAGGAGCTGGGAGCTGAAGACGCCTCATTCCTTCAGGTAAGTCATGTGTCATAATCACACATGAAACATGTTTATCAATACTCAAATGGGAATATATTACATTGATACAGTTTTAATAATCTGACTTTTGGTTATAGTAATAAAAATCAACTCTTATTCACTTATTTCAGAGCTACAAAGACGTGGAGAAACGGTATGTGGCCTCCAGCCTTTCTCTCTAGTTAATCTTTTAATCTCCTCTTTCTTTCTCTGTTCAGTTTAAACGTGAGGGGTAGTTTACAAGTACTGCAGCATTTCATCAATGATGAGTAAAATGAGACCAGATGGAAAAATTCAAAAACAAATGTTACATTCATACCCAAATGAGTTATCAGATCAGATTACACAATGATTTGTAACATTTGTATTTTTAATTATTATGATTAACATCATTATAAGTAATTTAACATCATTTAAATCATGATACAGATAATAGGTAATCAATGTTAGAATACAAATTTTGCCCCTCCTGTGAGTGTGTGTCCCTCAGTGGGGTCGGGCTGCTTCATATCTGGCAGCCAGTGGGGCTGTGTGGCAGAACGCTGGGAGGGATGGAGCCATTTTCTTATAGAATGAAGATCTGATGTTGCTGCTTATGATCTTCTATGGTAATGAAGCCACGCCCACAGCACAAGTGACTCCTGAATATTATTGCAGAGCCCGGTGCACACTGGCGGATTCAGAGAAGGTCTCCAGAGCGCTGATTGATGTGGCCAAGCACCTGGGCAATCTGAAGTACAGAGTGTGGGAGAAGATGCTGGGGACTGTTCAATACAGTGAGTACTGGGGGCAGGGAGCTCCACATTGTCACTGTACAGGGGGAATCTTCAGCATCCTTTCCACAAGCTGATAAAGACAGTCAGAGTCATATTGGTCCTGTCTGTGTAAGAGCCCTGTGCAAGCACTAAATCTGAAAGAAATATGTCAAAGAAGGAGTTAGGCTTAGGTGTGCAGAGCCAAATGAGCATGTTGTGGCAAGGTTATTCCCAGTGAGAAATTGTAAAAAGGCTTAATATTTCCAGGTGCAGTGTTCAGTACACACTCAGCAATGTCCAGCTAATGGGCAGTAATATTAACAGGAGAAGACCAGGTAGATCAGGAGGCAGTAGACAAATATCTTGTGGTCTCTAGCGAAAGAAACGAGAAACGTTCTTGTCACAATGTTTACTTGTCCCCACACATCTAAGCCTAACTCTTTCTTTTCCGTATTGCTTGAAATGCTGGTGCATATTTTACTTGCACTACTACGGCACAGAAGGAGTTAGGCTTAGATGTGCGGTGCTTACTGGCACTACAGGCTAAGGGTATTAGGCTCTCCCACCCCTCCACCTGCTTCGCAATGTTCAGCAGAGTAAATTCTCCCCTTAGAATAACCAGCATGGCGAGGTATATCCATATAAGAAATAGGATTTATTTCTACAGAAAGAGTTCAGTGTCTACACACAACAAGATGCATAATCCTGAACTGAAGAAAACAGGGGTAGTCCCTGCTTTTATAAGCAAAATTTTTAAAAAGTGGTGTCTAAGATTATTTGTAAGCCAACTTTTTAAGTTGGTACAAATTGCAAAAAATTATTTGTACTTTGATTTTTTATTCATTAAATGTGCAAATATTAAATACATTCTTCTTTACCTAGCTAAAAACAATGGTGGCCTGATACTTTTGGCCTGTACTGTGTATTTGAGGCTATAATGGTTCCGTATACTGGTTTTGTAAAACTCAGTTTATATCATTAGGAGCCCATTGTGTCTGACGGTTTCCCTTTGTGCAGATCAGTGCAGACGTCTCATTCTCTGTCCCTTCAGCTCCTGTGACTCTGGACCCAAACACAGCACATCCTTCCCTCTCACTGTCTGAGGATCTGACCAGTGTGAGAGACAGTGGTGAGATTCAGCAGGTTCCTGATAATCCAGAGAGATTTGATACGGGGGAGTGTGTGCTGGGCTCTGAGGGATTCAGCTCAGGGAGACACTGCTGGGATGTAGAAGTGGTGGGTAAGGTCTGGGCGGTGGGTGTGGTTAAAGAGTCCATCAGCAGGAAAGGGTCTGTGGATTGGACCCCAGCAGGAGGAGTGTGGGGTATACGGCTGCGCTTTCGGCGTTATGACGCCCTGACCTCCCCACCTACAGCCCTCACTGTGCGGAGGTATCCCCAGAGGGTCAGAGTGCAGCTGGACTGGGCCAGGGGGGAGGTGTCATTCTCTGACCCCAGTGACAACACTCCTCTCTACACTTTTAAACACTCCTTCACTGAGAGAGTGTTTCCATTCTTCTGTCCTGGTCCTCTGCGGATCTGTCCACTGAAGGTATCTGTAAGAGTGGAATAGTGCTGTGGTGTGTGGGCAAGGATCAGGCGAACAGGCTGCTTATTTCATTTTGATTAATGAGATAAAAATATCTATTACGATGTTTTCTTGAAATACTTAAAAAATATAGATCCATGTCTGCAGCAGATCATGCTGAATGTAACTTTGTAACCTCATGATGTCAATGTTGGAACTGGTTTGTGTGTAATCAGTTGAATTGTAATAAATCCACCAGTGGAATCACTCCAGAGTGCTGCTCTTTTCCTGACCCGTCACCAGTGTGTCTCCCAGGTGTGTGATGAGGTAAGTCTCTCTCTCCAGTGCAGTATGAACACAGACAGAGACAAATTCTCCCCTCATACGCTGGGTTTGAGTTCAGTTCAAACTGAATTCAGCAGATCAAGTGAGACAAGTGGATAAGCCCAGTGCCCCCTGGATGGTGCTGTGAACTGAGCATGAGGGAAATGTCTGTGGTCATACCCACTCTGTCCACAAGAGGGCGACAACAGCTGCGCTGAGGTGTTGGGTGAAGCCCTGACTCTACCAGGTGTGTGGAGTGAGAGAGCACTGGGGCTCCTGTCTCACCTACTACTCTCAGCAGTGGGGCGGATTGGGTCTTGTGTGATTTTGTGGTTTGCTTGTGTTTAGAGGATCAGTTATAGAATAATATCACACGTTAGTATGTGAGACAGTGTGTGTGTGTGATTGTGTTTGTGTTTGTGTGTGTGTGTGTGTGTGAGAGAGAGCGTGAGAGTATGTGTGTTTGTACTCTGTCCTTCATACTGTGACAGGTTTGTGAAACCCATCGACTAGCAGAGGAGCTTCAGCTCACCACTGCACCCTGAGTACAGAGGAGAGACTGAGTCTCAGAGCACTGCAGGGTGATCAGAGCTTTTCACCGCTTACCTGCATCATGAACCAGCACTACATGGTCACTCATATGGTTCATATCATAGAAAAGAAAGAGCAAAAATCCATCTTGTCACATAATTTGCTGTTTAATATTATCATCATATAATGACAGTTCTTTGTATCAGTATATGAGAAAAAGCAAGAGGTCTGCACGGGCATGAAACTGAAGCCTGAACCCGGCCTGTACCCAGGACTTTGAGACCCAACCCGATCAAGCCTGACTGGTACCGTCAAATCAGAAACACAAACCTGACCTGAAAACGAAATCGCTCATAAACACAGTTTTGCAATGCTTTGCTTGGCTGCTGTGCACTTGAGTTTTAGTAATAATTAGTACGCAGCAAAAGGCTTATATTTTATTTCCATATGGCTAAACAGTAAACAGTAGCTGCACAGCTTATCAAAGCATGGCAGCCCATCAGCAGAGCAGTATGATAGGCTCATTAACCACTTGTCTTTCCGGTTATTAGTTATCAGGCACTGTGCACATCCAGGTTTCTGTCAGCTGGCTTACCAGGCCCATTTGCTTAGCATATCTCACTGGTTCCTTAGCTGTCAGGTAGCTAACGCTACACTTGTATAAAACGGCGAAATCAAAACTGTTTAAAGCGTGCGTCTATTTTTTTTGGATTTCAGAAATATAAATAAGTTTCCTGCAAAAATTATACAGTTGCAAATTTATATTTTTTTAGGCAATTATTAGCTAGCAAGGAAGCCAGTGTAATGAGATAGAAATTTGGATGTGAGGGGGATTTGATCCCATACCTGACATTTGTCCGAAGGTCTTATAAGCAAACACACTACCCAGTGCCCAGTGAGCTACTAGTAAGGTTTTTTAAAACTTTAAACTTTAAAGTTTTTCTAAAGTTTGTTTTTATTGGCTGGTGAAGCTAAATGTCCAATGGGGAGACGTATTCTTTGCGGCCCTGGAGAATTTTTGATGATGTAATCGGCAGGAAGAAAATGAAGCAGAAGAGGAATAAGGAAAAAGCGCAAAATCCCCTAAGTTTGGGGCTTTATTGTGTGGACGTGTGAAGATGTTTGTGAATTCTGCCTGTTGAAAGGGGATCAGAAGGTACAGAAATGAATGTTTTTAAGAGCTGAGAGACTGTGGTCATTGCGGTTATTCCTGTAGGGAACCCTGAAAAGTTCCGAACTCTCGGTGCTGTATGGGGCATGCCGCCCTGCCAAGGCGTAACTTGGCGGATGGAATACCTGCCATCCAAATGTGTCTTACATAGTTTATTCTTTTCCCTCAATCTCTCCTGTAAGGCTTCCACTGTGCTGACTGCTTTTTAACTTTCTTTTCCTCACCTTTGGAATTAATTTACATTGTGCCTCAATAATAACCCTTTTGAACCTGCCCCACATTTCATTCACAGTATTGCAATCAAGATGCTGCACCCAGTCTATACTACTTACATTTGCTCCCATCTTGTTAAAGCTGGCATGCCTAAAATGAAAAGTTCTAGACTCAGAGGAGGGCCTCTTACTTTGCCCAAATACATTAAAACAAACTGTGCAATGATCACTTGTCCCAGGTGGCTCCATTACCTCTACAGAGGCATTACACAGCCCCAAATCCAGAACTGATTTCCCTCTTGTAGGCTGACTGACATATTGTGCCAAAAAGAGTCATTTACAACATTTAGACATTTTTCCTCATTCTTCCGTCTTTACTTTATCCTTGTCCTGTCACCAATTCCCAATTATCAGAGGGGTAACTGAAGTCACCTGCAGATGTCTGAAGGTGTGTGTTGTGCAGATCCTTTGGTCTACATGTCACACACATTCTGAATCTATTCTAGACCACAGCTCTCTACATTACCATAGTAACTGAGATTAATGATCACATATCACATCCTCCCTGTCCAGAAGCTGAACTTTGACCTTGAGGGGCGAATTGTTTTTAGGAAATGGCTACACATTGTGTCTGAAAAAGTTATTCCTTTTATTAAAAAAAAAAGTTTATATAGTAGCTCTTGCTCATTCAAAGAGAAAAAGTTCAAGAGGCTTTTACCCTCTGTCCAGCACAGCAGCAAAGGTTTCAATCACATGCTTTCATCAGTGCTGTAAGGACCTACTCTAAAACAGAGTGTGGGAGAAGATGCTGGGGACTGTTCAATACAGTGAGTACTGGGGGCAGGAAGCTCCACATTGTCACTGTACAGGGGGAATCTTCAGCATCCTTTCCACAAGCTGATGAAGCCAGTCAGAGTCATATTGGTCCTGTCTGTGTAAGAGCCCTGGAGTGAAGAGACTGAGCACCAGTCCTTAATCTCATTGATGCTCATAATGAAGCACTACTTTACGGGGGATACTGTATTGAAGGGATTTTATTATTGGGTGCTTCTCTCTTTCTCTCATATGCACATACTATATATCCGAGACTATAATGTTTGATAATAAATTGCTGCTTTAAGAGTGATAATGTATTTTAGGTGAAGGACAGGCTTTGCGCCCTCTTACAATGATTATGCAACATGGAACATATGGATGTATCATTAGCTTTTAGTTCTGGTGCTTCTCTCCCACATGTATCTGAGGCTATAATGGTTGTTTTTGTGAAACCCAGATTATAGCATTAGGAGCCCATTGTGTTTTTAAAAAGTGGTGTCTAAGATTATTTGTAAGCCAGCTTTTTAATTTATTGTTGGTAGTAATTGCAAGAAATATTTGTACTTTGGTTTGTTATTCATTAAATATGCAAATATTAAATACATTCTTCTTTACCTAGCCGAAAACAATGGTGGCCTGATACTTTTGGCCTGTACTGTGTATTTGAGGCTATAATGGTTCTGTATAATGATTTTGTGAAACCCAGTTTATATTATTAGGAGCCCATTGTGTCTGACGGTTTCTCTTTATGCAGATCAGTGCTGACATCTCATTCTCTGTCCCTTCAGCTCCTGTGACTTTGGACCCAAACACAGCACATCCCAACCTCTCACTGTCTGAGGATCTGACCAGTGTGAGAGACAGTGGTGAGAGACAGCAGCTTCCTGATAATCCAGAGAGATTTGATACGGGGCCATGTGTGCTGGGCTCTGAGGGATTCAGCTCAGGGAGACACTGCTGGGATGTGGAAGTGGGGAATGAAGATTACTGGGCGGTGGGTGTGGCTAAAGAGTCCATCAGCAGGAAAGGGGCTATGTATCTGAGTCCAGCAGGAGGAGTGTGGGGTATACTGCAGCTCAGAGGGAAATACGCAGCCCTGACCTCCTCACCTACAGCCCTCACTGTGCAGAGGAAACCCCAGAGGGTCAGAGTGCAGCTGGACTGGGACAGGGGGGAGGGGTCATTCTCTGACCCCAGTGACAACACTCCTCTCTACACTTTTAAACACTCCTTCACTGAGAGAGTGTTTCCATTCTTCCGTCCTGGTCCTCTGCAGATCTGTCCACTGAAGGTGTCTGCAAGAGTGGAATAGTGCTGTGGTTTGTGTGCAAGGATCAGGTGAACAGACTGCTTCTTTCACTTTGACAAGATTAATGAGTATATTTGCAGATAATATCTTTTATAGTATTTTATTGAATCATTTACGAAATATAGATCCATTTCTGCAGCAGTTCATGATGAATGTAACTTTGAAATCTCATGATGTTGCAGTAAAAATCAGGTTAAAAGAACTGCATTCCATCACATCTGAGCAGGATTCATAAAAATATTTGCCGGTCAAACAGCATCAACAAAATATTATTTTATTTGAAACGTTCTGTAGTGTTTTTCATGAGAAGTGTCTAATTTCTTTTCACACAACTTGCTGATGTTATCACTGAGTAATGACTGTGCTATACGGTGGTAGTGTAAGTATGTGGGTTTGTGTGTAATCAGTTGAGGTGTAATAAATCCACCAGTGGAATCACTCCAGAGTGCTGCTCTTTTCCTGACCCGTCACCAGTGTGTCTCCCAGGTGTGTGATGAGGTAAGTCTCTCTCTCCAGTGCAGTATGAACACAGACAGAGACAAATACTCCCCTCATACGCTGGGTTTGGGTTCAGTTCAAACTCACATGAGCTGATCTCAGATCAGCTGAGTTATACTGATTAACTAAGGTTCCTGCTTGTGCTATGAACTCTGAGAGTGAGTTTGCAACTTTCACCTGAGCCTGATAAAACCGGACCAGTACCCGAGGGTTTGGGATGGTTCAGGTCCTAATTCTGCCTGTCTCTATTGGTCTGGTTGGGGTTTTGCTCTTTGTAGCTGGGCCTTTATATTTTGAGCACAGAGCGCTGTGTGAGCTGGATGGCAGTTGTAGGCCAGCGAGTCTAAGCTGAGCTCTGTGAGTGACAGAATGGACGCCTCAGAGCCGGGGAGAAAGAAGTTATAGTCAGGGGAGAATGAAGTGAGACAGCAGCCATCGAATGGAGAATCCCAGGTCTGGACAAACTTTTACACGGTTTTTGATCGAGCTGCAGACGAAAGCGTGGGGTTCGTAAAATGTGAATTCTGTGATGCCCTGCTTAAGTATGGGAGCCGTGAAACAGGAGCATCAGCGTTATGACAGTATAATGCACAAGCCTGCCGCTGTGCACCATCAACTGATCTGATCCAGACATCAATCACACCTTTTCTGAACAGAACATCAGCGATACCCCAAACCACGGTGTGTCTACTGTACTGATGCACTTATTAAAAGTCAGGGTCAAACCGGGTTCAGCTTCCAAAACGCTGCAACACGCGGGCTCTGGTCAGACTCAGGCTGAATAGAATGCGGGCTCATGGAGGGTCAGGCTGACGTTTTTGGTCCCGTTTCAAGCTCTAGTCTGAGAGTGAGGGAAATGTCTGTGGTCATACTCACTCTATCCACTAGAGGGCGACTGAAGCTGTGCTGAGGTGTTGTCACCGTATTTGTTATCGATGACATGAAGCCGGTCTCCCTCAGTTTTGGACAAGTGTGTTCAGGTGGTCGTCTAACTGCTGTTTTCAGAATTTCTCTGGAAGCCACTGAGGAGAACTACAAACTATTAATCCGATAATTTATATGTCTCAATTTAATTAATGTTTACTTATTTAAAGATATTAGACATATTAATTTGATAAGTGATAAGCATGGCGTGAAATAAAAAAAATGAATTAAAAATATCAAACATCAAACCAATATCAAAATATTAAAACATATCTGACACAACTGCCAGTGACAATGGAGAAATAAGAATACAATTTCTTACTCCCTTCACAGCCACAATCAAATTTAGAAAACATGTTGCTCATTGTGCTTCTGTCAGCATACACTAAAAACACGGCATTTCCCCCTGCCAATACACATCCTTTCATCAGTACATCATCTTATTCTTTGTGTATGTCATACTTTCATGATGTATGTGCTTATTCCTTATTCTGTGTATTTGCATCATAGTTTGTGTCCATGAACTCTAAGTAAAGTTAGGTCTGTGGAACTTATTTATTTAGCTTTTACATGTCCGACCAAAACAGGCATACACATCCAGCAACGTTCGTATTTCTTTGTCTGAATGTGGCAGAGCTCCGTTTTACAGCCAGAACACCTGCTTCTCCTGCATGTTTTCTGTCTGGCAAAAAATGGTCACTCTGTTTTACTTTCTTTTGTCTTTCTTATTTTAGTTTGTTGTTTTAGTTTATTGTTTTTGCCTGGAACCCGTGGGGGGGAAGGGTGAAGATGTTTGTTTATTTCATTTTGTGTGGGTGTGGGTGTGCTCTCTCTCTCTCCATGCGGCAACCCATGCTGTTCCCCGGCACCTGCCGCATCTCCCTCCCAGGGGTGTCACGCTGGCATGTGACCGTTTTGGTGCCAAAACTCGAGAGGGAGCGGTCTCGGTGTTAGCCGAATTGGCCTTCGGTTTAATTCTGGGGTGGGAGGTGTGTGGCATTCAGTACGTCCCAGAAGCAGATTGGTCTCGGCTGCGCTGGCTGGTAGAGAGAACACACGCACCTGGGTTGCGTTAGCTAATCAGCACAGGTGCTTAAAGGTGTGCTTCTCCTCACAGTTTGGTGCCGAGACAGGGAGCACACACCAAGACAGAGTTTTTGAGTTTTGTTTCGTTTTCATCCTCAGAATGGAATGGTTGGCAGTTTTTAGGACCAGCCCTGCATTGGAATTTTTTGTTTCTGCTCTTCTCTGTGAGTAACAATAAAGTGTGCATAAGCTCTGACTTTTGGTGCCTGTGTCTGTGTTTCTGTAGAGTAAGCACTACATGAGCAGTTCTCCAGTCACACTCTGAGCACTGTGCTGCGTTCCTAAATAAGAGGTCTGTCATTTACAGAAGTGCTGCAGACCCTTTGGTCTGCATGGCACACACATTCTGAACCTGTTCTAAACCATAGCTCTCTCCATTACATGGTATTCAAGGTTAATGATCACATATCACATCGTACTCCCCGCAAAAGCTGAACTTTGACCTCGCATGGTGAACCTTGATTAGTGAACTGTTTTTTAAGAAACGGCAACACATTGTGTCTGAAAAAGTTCACCCTCTGTCCAGCGCAGCAGCAAACGTCTCAGTCACATGCTTTCATCAGTGCTGTAATGACCTACTCTAAAGCACAGCCCTCTCCATTACCTGGATCAGTGAAGATATTATAAAGAGGAATGGACTGTGGAGTCAAACTCTGAATGTGTGTTTGAATCATGTTTGTTAGGGAGGGTGTGTGCTTGTGATTAGCTGGGGAATGAGAACCTGAAGAACAGGACTGGTATGAAACTGCTGGCAGATCAGCCAATCAAACCTCAGTGGTATAATGCTACTCCCTGCAGGAAGTGCTGTCTCTGATAATGAGGTGTGTCTAACAGGAAGAGCTGTTTCTCATAGGTCGATGCTTTAGTTACATCAGGGACCTTTTAATACAATTTCAATCTATATTTTTTCAGAAATACAGGATTTTCTGAACATAGATTTGAGTCTAATTTTAAAGACATTCCTTAACTGCAGTTTGTTGTGACAGCAGTAAGTAAAAGTGAAACTAAACTACAGATTTAACAGAAGTCATTACTAAGCTCAGAACAGATTGAGTCAAAATGGCGTCTGGATCTTCTCCCCTGGAAGAGGAGCTCTCCTGTCCTGTGTGCTCTGAAATCTTCAGGGATCCTGTTCTCCTGAGTTGCAGTCACAGCTTCTGTAAGGCCTGTTTGCAGAAGTACTGGGAACAGAAGGGATCTCAGGAGTGCCCAGTTTGCAGGAGAAGATCTTCTAAGGATCAACCCTCCATTAACCTGTCTCTGAGGAATATCTGTGAGGCGTTCTTAAAGGAGAGAAGTCAGAGAGCTAAAGCAGGATCTGAAGTGCTCTGCAGTCTGCACAGTGAGAAACTCAAACTCTTCTGTTCGGATGATTATTACCCCATTTGTGTTGACTGTTTAACAGGAACACACAGACATCACCAATTCCGTCCAATAGAGGAGGCTGCACTGAAATATAAGGTGTGTAAATAAATTATTCTCCAATTAACATAACTCACTGACAGCCTAAAATTTTAAGCAAGCTGAATATTGACTTAATACATAAATAACTGAATAGCAACAATTTCCCTCTGACCATTCTACAAATATAAGAACTTTTTAATGTGTATTTGCTGACCGCTGTTCAGACAGATTTGAAAAATTGAATATAATTTGTAACTATAGCGATGTGTGTAATTTTCTACACTCACACCTGTTTACCTGGCATGTCTTGTCATAGAGGCAATGCACTGATATGTGTCTCAGTGAACATATTGTTTTTACGCAAGCTGTGACCTGAGTCTCCATTCTGGCTCCCCTCTGTCTGAGCAGGGGCTCTTGTGCTGTCTGTGTAGGCGGTGAAGTTTACTGTCAGTCTGTTTCCTCAGTAAAGTGTGGACTCTGTCATTTTTTCCAGGAGAAACTCAGGACTGCACTGGCTCCACTGCAGGAGAAGCTAAAAGCCTTTAATGCAGTGAAACTTGTCTGTGATCAAACAGCAGAGCACATCAAGGTACTGTACAGATGCCTTTAAATCACAGTTCTGAAAATACAGCACTGGATTGTGCTGAAATGATGGTGAATAATGTTTATTCCAGAGCCAGGCCCAGCACACAGAGAGACAGATAAAGATGGAGTTTGAGAAACTTCAGCAGTTCCTAAAAGATGAAGAGGCAGCCAGGATTGCTGCACTGAGGGAGGAAGAGGAGCGGAAGAGTCAGGTGATGAAGGAGAAGATCGAGAAGATGACAGAAGAGATATCATCCCTTTCAGAACAAATCAGAGCCATAGAACAGGAGCTGGGAGTTGAAGACGTCTCATTCCTGCAGGTAAGTCATGTGTCATAATCACAAGTAAAACATGTTTATCAATACTCAAATGGGAATATATTATATTGATGCAGTATTAATAGTCTGAGTATTGGTTATAGTGATTAAAATCAACTCTTATTCTCTAATTTCAGAGCTACAAAGACATGAAGAAACGGTATGTAAACGCCTTATTCTCAATTCAATCTTCTAATCCTCTCTTCCTTCCTCTTTTCAGTATAAATATGAGGGGTAGATCACAAGTACTGTAGCATTTCATGAATAATGAGTGAAATGGGACCAGATGGAAAAATTATAAAAAGGATGTTACATTACAGGCATTTAGCAGACGCTCTTATCCAGAGCGACTTACACAACTTTTTTACATAGCATTTTACATTGTATCCATTTATACAGCTGGATATATACTGAAGCAATTCCAGTTAAGTACGTTGCTCAAGGGTACAACGGCAGTGTCCTTACCCGGGAATCAAACCTGCGACCTTTCGGTTACAAGCCCAGTTCCTTACCCACTGTGCTACACTCCGCTATTCATTCATACCCAAATTAGTTATCTGATTTAATTATACAATGATTGTCTGTGCATCATGTTAATTATAATGATAAACATCATTATAATCATCGTACAAATAATGGGTAAAAAATGTACTTTTCCCCGCATGCTCCTGTGTGTGTGTGTCCCTCAGTGGGGTCGGGCTGCTTCATATCTGGCAGCCAGTGGGGCTGTGTGGCAGAATGCTGGGAGGGATGGAGCCATTTTCTTATAGAATAAAGATCTGATGTTGCTGCTGATAATCTTCTATCATAATGAAGCCACGCCCACAGCACAAGTGACTCCTGAATTTTATTGCAGAGCCCGGTGCACACTGGCAGATCCAGAGAAGGTCTCAGGAGCGCTGATTGATGTGGCCAAGCACCTGGGCAATCTGAAGTACAGAGTGTGGGAGAAGATGCTGGGGACTGTTCAATACAGTGAGTACTGGGGGCAGTGAGCTCTGCATTGTCACTGTACAGGGGGAATCTTCAGCATCCTTTCCACAAGCTGATAAAGCCAGTCAGAGTCATATTGGTCCTGTCTGTGTAAGTGCCCTGGAGTGAAGAGACTGAGCACCAGTCCTTAATCTCACTAATTCTTATAATAAAATGCTGCTTTAAGAGTGATAATGTATTTTAGGGGAAGAACAGGCTTGGCATTCTCTTACAATGATTATGCAACATGGAAGTTATTAATATATTATTAGCTTTTAGTTCTGGTGCTTCTCTCCCACATGTGTCTCAGATTATAATGGTAGTTTTTAAAACTCAGTTTATATCATTATGAGCACATTGTTTTGACGGTTTCCCTTTGTGCAGATCAGTGCTGACGTCTCATTCTCTGCCCCTTCAGCTCCTGTGACTCTGGACCCAAACACAGCACATCCCAACCTCTCGCTGTCTGAGGATCTGACCTGTGTGAGAGACAGTGATGAGATTCAGCAGGTTCCTGATAATCCAGAGAGATTTGATATGGGGCGGTGTGTGCTGGGCTCTGAGGGATTCAGCTCAGGGAGACACTGCTGGGATGTAGAAGTGGGGGGTGAGGACTGGGTGGTGGGTGTGATTAAAGAGTCCATCAGCAGGAATGAGGCTGTGTATCTGCACCCAGCAGGAGGAGTGTGGAGTATAGGGCCGCACGGTACGAAATTAGGACCCTGGACCTTGCCATTCAGTGTAGACATCACTGTGCCAATAGAACCCCGGAGGAAACTCCAGGGGGTCAGAGTGCAGCTGGACTGGGACAGGGGGGAGGTGTCATTCTCTGACCCCAGTAACAACGCTCCACTCTACACTTTTAAAGAATCCTTCACTGAGAGAGTGTTTCCATTCTTCTGGCCTGGTCCTCTGCGGATCTGTCCACTGAAGGTGTCTGTGAGAGTGGAATAGTGCTGTGGTTTGTGGGCAAGGATCAGGTGAACAGACTGCTTCTTTCACTTTTACAAGATTAATGAGTATATTTGCAGATAATATCTTTTACAATATTTTATTGAATCATTTTCAAAATATAGATCCATTTCTGCAGCAGTTTATGATGAATGTAACTTTGACCTCTCATGATGTTGCAGTTAAAATCAGGTTAAAAGAACTGCATTCCACCACATCTGAGCAGCATTAATTAAAATATTTGCCGGTCAAACAGCATCAACAAATTATTATTTTATTTGAAACATTCTGTAGTGTTTCCATGAGAAGTGTCTAATTTCTTTTCACATAACTTCCCAATGTTATCACTGAGTAATAACTGTGCTATATGGTGGTGGTGTAAGTACGTGGGTTTGTGTGTAATCAGTTGAGGTGTAATAAATCCACCAGTGGAATCACTCCAGAGTGCTGCTCTTTTCCTGACCCGTCACCAGTGTGTCTCCCAGGTGTGTGATGAGGTAAGTCTCTCTCTCCAGTGCAGTATGAACACAGACAGAGACAAATACTCCCCTCATACGCTGGGTTTGGGTTCAGTTCAAACTCACATGAGCTGATCTCAGATCAGCTGAGTTATACTGATTAACTAAGGTTCCTGCTTGTGCTATGAACTCTGAGAGTGAGTTTGCACTTATTAAAAGTCA
>CM045888.1:4453466-4491705 GCA_025169545.1 Anguilla japonica
TAAGTTTCAGTTTCACTCACTGCTGTTTACGCAAATAGCAGGCAAAACAGCCTCTTTAACCTCCCTCTCAAATCTCTGTTCTTCTTCTCAGTCTCGCATTGTTTTTCCCTCCAATACATTTTTTTTCTGAAATTCATTAATTTTTACGTGCCAAAGCTACAGCGTCTGGATCTACACCCTCAAATGAAGTCAGTGACACTGCTGGTCTTGCTATGCTACTCGATCCAACTAATTCAGCTAATGACATCAGCTCCCCTCCAGCTTCACTAGCTAGCAGGAGCACATCAGGTTCCAGCAGCACTACATTTGGACCAGACCCTCCACTGCAAACTCCACCAGAGGATTTTAGTAGAGAAAAACCTGACCAGGTGAAAGAGGACAAGTATCTAAGCCACATTTTTAGTGGGAAAATGCTCTTTTGTAAGTGACTGGTGGCACAGGAGAGACTGACTGGAGTACACAGTAAAAGCAGATGCAGTTTATGTTTCCCTTGTGGGAAATTCAAATTGTGTGCAAATGCTGATTCAACCTTTAAAATGAAGGGACATAGCAGCTGGAAGCATGCTGTTGAATATAACAAAGGCTTTCATAAACATGCAAGCTCTAAAGAGCATCTGATATGTGAGGCCGTTCGGAGGGAACAAGAGAAACGCTCTGAGACAGACACAGAAATTTCCAGAAATTGATTAACACAGAGCAGCCTTCTAGAAATAGATAGTACATGGCATCCATAACTGACATTTTAGACCTTCAAATATGACACTGCCATCTAGACCCATGTAAAAATCACTGCCCTCCCAGTGAAAAAATAAAAGTTCCTCCTCTGATTGACGTCTGATGCTGGCTTTGCCCCGCCCTCTTGTCTCTCTGTGTTAGTCATGTGACACATAGTATGGAGCTCAAACTGCAGTTATGCCTGAGAACTAAGGTCACTTTATGCAGTTCTTTTATTAAATCCCAATAATTTTTATTCCCAATGAATTTACAAAAGAAAAGGATAAAGCATACACAATTTGATACCATGTGTAAACTGAAAATTCTTACATGCAATAAAACTGAGGTAAAATGTCAATTATTTTATTTGAGAACTACCTTATACTCTACTGCAGCCTCCTGAACTGGTCACATTTTGTGGTTTTCATGTTTTCTGGAAGACTGACAGACAAGGCAGACGGGTATCGCAACCATAAACTCTGAATGGCGCATTTGTCAAGATGGGACCATTCGAAAATTTGATTATGTGCTGTTGTAATATAAATAAAGTTGATTCCTACCTTTAAAATGCCTGGAAATATCTCAAAACAAGCACAGAATTATTTATTTTTGTGGTGTTGGATGGTCAAAGCATTTCAGGAAATATTTTTTAAAAATTTTAAAAAACAATTGGTTTGTGAACACATCGGATGCCGTGGAAACCGCGCCTTGTTGTGTGCAGAGGAACGGGGCCGTTCCAGTCGAAATCGGCCCACGGGTAAGACCCCGTCTGCGTAGGGTGGTGTGTCCCTGTACCTGCGACAATAGGGTGAGCTTTCACTAACCCTGACTTCAGCTGCCTCCTGTTCGCCCACAACGAATAGAAACGGCACCGACGTCTTCCATTTTCACTTCTTATTTTTGCAGGTGTGCGGTTTAACACTCTCCTGCTCCTGGCTCATGTTTGGTTGGTTGTGATTGGCTGAGCATTTGGCCATTTATTCAAAAGAAATATGAACTGAACCAATGGGGAGTAGGTGTAGTATTGACCAGCTTGGTCCAGGTGCCACTGTTTCATCGAGGTCCTACAGTATCCCAGCATGCAGTGGTGCCCTGATGGCTTAAAACACGGCTTCCTGGGATGGGTAAGGGGTCAAATGAAAAGGCTGAAGCTCACTTACAGTAGCGAATCAGTAGTTCTGTTATAACCACGTGTCTCCACAATGGGTTCTTCTTCATCAAAGCTACAGCTGGTTTTTGAGTGGAGTTCCTGGTCATTTTCCTTGCATCTTGCATTTTGTCCAGGTCTAAAATTTGACCAATATGTGTCGACAAATATGTTTGTCAAACACCCTAGAGGAGGGTTCTCGAATTTGAGTTTGGCTTGTAGAAACTGGTGGGCTGAAAAGTTTGCCAGCTGAGACCAACGGTGAGCTGAGAAGCTGTCACTGGGTTTTACATTCTTTTTTCCTTTAGTGTGCAGAGAAACAAAACTCAAAAACTTGCTCTCTCGGTGTGAGCTCCCAGTCTCGGCCCTGTACCGTGAAGAAGAACACACCTGTAAGCGCCTGGGCTGTTAGCTAACACAGCCCAGGTGCGTGTTCTCTCTCCACCAGTCAGCAGTCTCTCATCTTCTGTACTCTCTCTCCACCAGTCAGCAATCTCTCATCTTCTGTACTCTCTCTCCACCAGTCAGCAATCTCTCATCTTCTGTACTCTCTCTCCACCAGTCAGCAATCTCTCATCTTCTGTACTCTCTCTCCACCAGTCAGCAATCTCTCATCTTCTGTCCTCTCTCTCCACCAGTCAGCAATCTCTCATCTTCTGTACTCTCTCTCCACCAGTCAGCAATCTCTCATCTTCTGTACTCTCTCTCCCTCTGTCTCTCTCGCTCTCTCTCCCCTCTCAATTTAATTCAAACTGCTTTATTGGCATGACATATTTCAGTGTATGTGTTGCCAAAGCTTTTCAAATCACATGAAGTACAGTGTATTGTCAACTCTCTCTCTCTCATATACAGGTGGTAAATGGACTGCATTTATGTAGTGCTTTTGTCCAAAGCGCTTTACAATTGATGCCTCTCATTCATCCATTCACACACACACTCACACACCAACGATGAAAGGTTGCCATGCAAGGTACCAATCAGCTCAGTGGGAGCAATTAGGGGTTAGGTGTCTTGCTCAGGGACACTTCGACACGCCCAGGGCGGGGAATCGAACCGGCAACCCTCCGACCGCCAGACAAATGCTCTTACCTCCTGAGCTATGTCGCCCCTAAATAAATAAACAAAATAAGCCCCTTTTCACTGACACTAGGCCTGGGGTAAGAACGATGCTGTACGTGTTCCTGAAGAATTCCCCAGCATCCCAAGCTGTTGAAATAACAGCCAGAAGAGGCAATTCCAAGAGTGAGCAAGAAATTCTTAATTAAATGCACTACGGTTCATTATATTTGTTTCTAGAGGGTTCTTGGTACTGTTTGCCTTTATTTCATATCCTGGACAAAGGATCAGGGTCAAATGATGACAGATGCCAATCCTGAAAAAACAATATTGTCCAAAAATGAAGGAAAAAAAAAAAAGTTTTTCAGGATGAGCACCTATTTCAGCAAGTTATGACAATAACATGTGAGAACCCTTAATTCTTTTAAACAGCGATGACTGCCAATATGCATATGATTCTTACCTTTAACAATCTGTAATGTTCAAATATAAATTAATGCACCATAACCTTCTTGCGGTGTATGAGGTATTGTGCATATTTTGGAAACCACTGAAAAACGGTCAAATTGCTTTTATTGTACTTCAATAAATTCTATTGAACACAAATCTCGGCAGTTATAAAACATGTACATTTGCATATATTTACAGAACATACAGCTCAATTGAAAACAATATTTTTATGTTCACCCGTTTTATTGTTCAGCTATAAGAAAAAAGACAAATCTGTTTTAAAAAAAGTTATGCTAGCAGTTTGCTGCAGAAGACAGGAAAGGTGCTGTCTATGCAGTCTTCAGAATTAGACAGGACTTTGTGCATCTCACTCACTGAAAGACTGCAGCCCGGACACAGAAATTCAGTAAAGCAATTTCTTTCCCGAACATGAATTTGTCATTTGTATTTACAAGTATTTACATTATTTAAAGCAGTTTGCAGAAATTATTACATGTGCTTCTATTGCAGCTTATGCTCACTGGCTGCATTATGAGTTATTCATTACATTACATTACAGGCATTTAACAGACGCTCTTATCCAGAGCGACTTACACAACTTTTACATAGCATTTTACATTGTATCCATTTATACAGCTGGATATATACTGAAGCAATTCCGGTTAAGTACCTTGCTCAAGGGTACAATGCAAGAGGTCATTGACACAAATAATTACCAGAATTATCTTACAGGCTCTGTTTCAAAATTAATCATTTTTTCCTCCACATCCTGAATAACGTTTTTATTTTACAGGTTTTTTAATTTAGAATTTTCTTTGTAATACAATTAATAATTCGAATTAATTCATTTATTCATTAATCTATTTTTGCAGTAGTTAGTCTCATTTGTGCCTTTGCTCTATAACAGGATGAGGTATTTTATTTAAAATTTTGTAAATTTACTCAGATTGTGGGGTTTTTATATGCATTTGTATAGACGGTGTTATTTTTATTTTAAATTTTTATTCTGGCATTTTATTCACCAGCGAATCTTACTTTGCTCTGGACTGACTCAGATTTGCAGCATTATCAGGGACTGGGCCTGTTCTGTCCTGGCTGGGCCAGTCCTGCCGGCCGAGAGGACAGGAAAGCTATGGCGTGCGGCTCCAGTGTGCGACCTTCATCTTCATCTTCGTCGATCCTAATGAGTTCCTGGAGGACTGTGAGTGTGACACACACGCACAGGCAAAATGGCGAGCTGAGGCGAGGGATCATTGGACCGCAGGAGAGGATCTTAACTTCGGGGGAGATCGCGGAAAGGGGGGCGAGCTGTCGGCCGAAGTTTCGACAGCATCTCGGTTGTTCCCGAGGCTATGCCCCCCCTTCACAGTTCCTCCGGGAGGTGGATTACTCAGCAATCTGAGATCCACCAGAGGGTCTCTGAGGGTTCTCTCTCACTCTCTGCTACCGTTGCTGCTTCTGCCCCAATTACCCCCCCCCTCCCTCCCCCCCTTCCTCCCCCCTCCCCCCGGTATCATACCCATGCAGGCCCCCAGTCCCATCCTCATCTTTGCTACCTCAGCTACAGGTACAGGTTGTGCTTTGTTCTTCCTTTTTTTCCTAAATTTTCCAGCTTGTTCCACAGCTTGGAGCATCTCGTTGGTGTAGCACTTCCCTCCGTTCTGTTCCACCATCTGATCAATCGTGTTCAGCAGCTTTTTGATTCGAACGGCGTTGCTTCTGACTTCACCGTGGCCTTCAGTGGGATTGTTCCAGAATTTGTTATCGATTACATGAAGCCGGTTTCCACACTTTTGGACAAGTGTTTTCAGGTGGTCATGTTTATCCACAAACTGCTTGATGGTCTCGTTGTCCTCAAGCCAGTCTCCGTAGGTAAACAGGACAACAGCGTACTTCAGGGCCTCCTCCCCAAATGTTTTCAGAAACTCTTCCACCATTCTCGTTTGCATGTATGTCTGCCACGTAGGCAGCACTAAGACAAAGGCATGAAGTCCAGACGAACACATTGTGATGTACCTGGTTATGTCAGATCGTAGCTGTTCACCAATAAAAAAACACGGTGTGTTGATCACTGTGATTTTCCTCCCATCAACAGTCGCTGTTCCAGTCGCACATAGGAAGGGATAAAAGCCTGAACGATATGAAGCGTTGAACAGCTCCTTTCCCAGAATGGCATCGCCTATGCTGCTCTTCCCCACTCCTGGCTCACCCAACAGGACAATCCTCAGATCAGCTGACCCTATAGAAAACATTTTTTTTTAATAATTATAAAATACACAGAAGAACGTACACCAGGTGCAATGAATAACATGCTGATGGCTGACGTGTATGCCCAATTTAAAGAAGGCTTTCACACTGACAGAAAACTCTCCAAAACTTCTGAAATCAGAAGCACATTTGTGCTACCCAGCTAGCTTCTGAAACCAGTTTTAGTTATCATTGCCCTTTATGGACCTTTACTAGACTTTTATTTACAAATATAGGCATGCATATGTGTAATTTACACACTACAAACATATTAACATGTTAGCATATCTTGAAATCACAGGTTATAAAACAGAACAGAAATGTTGTCTTTGGTGAATTGCCTTCCATTATACTTTTTGTGCTGCCTTATGACATTGAATTAATCAGTATAACTCAGCTGATCTGAGATCAGCTCATGTGAGTTTGAACTGAACCCAAACCCAGCGTATGAGTGGCGTGTTTGCCTCTGTCTGTGTTCATACTGCCCTAGAGGAGGAGACTTACCTCATCACACACCTGGGAGACACACTGGTGACGGGTCAGAAAAAGAGCAGCACTCTGGAGTGATTGCACTGGTGCGTTTATTACACCTCAACTGATTACACACAAACCCACACACTTACACCACCACCGTATAGCACAGTTATTACTCAGTGATAACATCAGGAAGTTATGTGAAAAGAAATTAGACACTTCTCATGGAAACACTACAGAACATTTTAAATAAAATAATATTTTGTTGATGCTGTTTGACCTGCAAATATTTTAATTAATGCTGCTCAGATGTGATGGAATGCAGTTCTTTTAACCTGATTTTTACTGCATCATGAGATTTCAAAGTCACATTCATCATGAACTGCTGTGGAAATGTATCTATAGTTTGTAAATGATTCAATAAAATATTGTAAAAGATATTATCTGCAAATGTACTCATTAATCTTGTCAAAGTGAAAGAAGCAGTCTGTTCACCTGACCCTTGCCCATAAACCACAGCACTATTCCACTCTTACAGACACCTTCAGAGGACAGATCCGCAGAGAACCAGGACGAAAGAATGGAAACACTCTCTCAGTGAAGGAGTGTTTAAAGGTGTAGAGAGGAGTGTTGGTACTGGGGTCAGAGAATGACACCTCCCCCCTGTCCCAGTCCAGCTGCACTCTGACCCTCCGGGGTTTCCCCTGCACAGTGAGGGGTGTATGTGGGGAGGTCAGGGCTGCATAACGCTGAGAGCGCTGCCATATACCCCACACTCCTCCTGCTGAGCTCAGATCCACAAACCCTTTCCTGCTGATGGACTCTGTAGCCACACCCACCGCCCAGTCATCATCCCCCACCTCTACATCCCAGCAGTGTCTCCCTGAGCTGAATCCCTCAGAGCCCAGCACACACCGCTCCCAATAAAATCTCTCTGGATTATCAGGAACCAGTTGACTCTCACCACTGAGTCTCACACTGGTCAGATCCTCAGACAGTGAGAGTTTGGGATGTGCTGTGTTTGGGTCCAGAGTCACAGGAGCTGAGGGGACAGAGAATGAGACGTCAGCACTGATCTGCACAAAGGAAAACCATCAGACACAATGGGCTCCTAATAATATAACTTGAGTATCACAAAACCATTATACAGAATCATTATAGCCCCAAAAATACTGTACAGGCCAAAAGTATTTGGCCACCTGTACTTTTTTTTTTAACTAGGTAGCAAATAATGTATGCACATTTAATGAATAACAAACCAACGTAGTTTTCTTTTTCAATTTCTACCTACAATAACTCAAAAAGTTGACTTACTTAAAAATAATCTTAGACATGACTTTCCTTGAAATATCTTCCTTTGGCTTTAACTACAATTAAATTAATAATTTGTCTGTCCATTCAGTTTGCTGAAGGGAGGAGAGTTCTCTCTAGCATAACTAGAAGTCTGTGCAACACTAAATTCCCAGGCCTTGCAGCAGGTCCCCTCCGTCTCCAGGCACCAAACCTCCCAAGGACAAGAATAAGTTAGAAATACTGCATGTACGTTTGTCTGTGTGTGTGCGTGTGTGTGTGTGTGTGTGTGTGTCTGTGTGAGTGTGTGTGTGTGTGCATGTGCGTGTGCGTGTGCATGTGCGTGTGCCTTCTTTCTCTATGTCGCTTATGCATTTCCAGAAGTCCAAACAGGTGAGCTTGGCCTTCCTACTTATCTTCTCCCTGCTGTCCTGTCAGGGAGGAACCGGCTATGATGCCATGCTGCCCAGGACCCTGAATGTAACTGATAGATTAAAGACTAAACTATTCTTTCTGACTTGTTTAAGACTAAGTGGTCACCATGTGCTTATTCAGGATTCATGCTATATGACTAGACATAGCCAGTCATTTACTTTGTTAAATCGTACTTTACGATTACGTGTTAACCGCATACCAATTAGACACAGAATTATGTATGTTATCGTTAGAACACTTTATTCTATGAAAAGAAGGGACCATCCCTGTTTTCTTCAGTTCAGGATTATCCATCTTGTTCTGTGTAGGTACCAAACGCTTTCTGCAGAAATAAATCCTATTTCTTATATGGAGATACCTCATCATGATGGTTATTCTAAGGGGAGAATTTTCTCTGCTGAACATGCAAAGCAGGTGGAGGGGTGGGAGAGCCTAACACCCTTAGCCTGTAGTGCCAGTAAGCCCTGCACATCTAAGCCTAACTCCTTTGCCATATTTCTTGCAGCTTTACTGCTTATTTTACTTATACTCCAGCCCAATGGTTTTAGGCTACCAGTGGTTTTAAAAAAGATAGATAAGATTTGGGCGGCACGGTGGTGCAGTGGGTGGCACTGTCGCCTCACAGCAAGAAGATCCTGGGTTTAAATTTCGACCTTTCTATGTTGGGTTTGCATGTTCTCCCCGTGTCCGTGTGGGTTTTCTCCAGGTCCTCCAGTTTCCTCCCACAGTTCAAAGCCATGCAGGTAATTGCCCATACGTATGAGTGTGTGAGTGAATGGTGTGTGTGCCCTGTGATAGATTGGCGGCCTCTCCAGGGTGAATTCCTGCCCCTCACCCAATGCACGCTGGGATAGGCTCCAGCACCCCCCGCGACCCTGCTCAGGATAAGCAGGTATAGATAATGGGTGGATAGATAAGATTTCACTCAAATTAATTACCCAATGAGATTAAGGACTGGTGCTCAGTCTCTTCACTCCAGGGCTCTTACACAGACAGGACCAATATGGAAAGGATGCTGAAGATTCCCAGTGACAATGTGGACAATGTGGAGCTCCCTGTCCCCAGTACTCACTGTATTGAACAGTCCCCAGCATCTTCTCCCACACTCTGTACTTCAGATTGCCCAGGTGCTTGGCCACATCAATCAGCACTCCTGAGACCTTCTCTGGATCCGCCAGTGTGCACTGGGCTCTGCAATAATATTCAGGAGTCACTTGTGCTGTGGGAGTGGCTTCATTACCATAGAAGATTAACAGTAGCAACATCAGATCTTCATTCTATAAGAAAATGGCTCCATCCCTCCCAGCGTTCTGCCACACAGCCTACAGCTGCCAGATATGAAGCAGCCCGACCCCACTGAGGGACACACACTCACAGGAGGGGGGCAATTTGTATTCTATCATTGATTACCTATTATCGTATGATGATTATAATGATGTTATAATTATTATTATGATGTTAATCATTGTTATTCATATAATAATTATATTATTAATATAATATAAATGTAATCATCATCTCATAACACATTTAGGCATGAATGTAACATTCTATTTTTTATTTTTTCCATCTGGTCCCATTTTACTCATCATTGCTGAAATGCTGCAGTACTTGTAAACTACCCCCCACATTTAAACGGAAGAGAGAAAGGAAGAGGAGATTAAAAGATTGAACAGAGAGAAAGGCTGGAGTTTACATACCGTTTCTCCACATCTTTGTAGCTCTGAAATAAGTGAATAAGAGTTGATTTTAATCACTATAACCAATACTCAGATTCTTAAAACTGCATCAATATAATATATTCCCATTTGATTATTGATAAACATGATTTATGTGTGATTATTACACATGACTGACCTGCAGGAATGAGACGTCTTCAGCTCCCAGCTCCTGTTCCATGACTCTGATTTGTTCTGAAAGGGTTGATATCTCTTCTGTCATCTTCTCAATCTTCTCCTTCATCACCTGACTCTTCCGCGCCTCTTCCTCCCTCAGTGCAGCGATCCTGGCTGCCTCTTCATCTTTTAGGAACTGCTGAAGTTTCTCAAACTCCATCTTTATCTGTCTCTCTGTGTGCTGGGCCTGACTCTGGAATAAACATTATTCACCATCATTTCAGCACAATCCAGAGCTGCATTTTCAACACTGTGATTTAAAGGCCTCAGTACAGTACCTTGATGTGCTCTGCTGTTTGATCACAGATTAGTTTCACTGCATTAAAGGCTTTTAGCTTCTTCTGCAGTGGAGCCAGTGCAGTCCTAAGTTTCTCCTGGAAAGAAATGACAGAGTCCACACTTTTCTGAAAACACAGACTGACAGTAAACTTCACTGCCCACACAGACAGCACAAGAGCGCCTGATCAGGCAGAGAGGAACCAGAATGGAGACTTAGGGCACAGCTTGTGTAAAATCAATGTGTTCACTGAGACACGTATCAGTGCGTTGACAATTCTCTGTGACACGATATGCCAGGTAAACAGGTATTACTAGGATATTATAGTTACAAACTATTAATTTTTAATCCACCTTATTGTCAGTCAGTTCATAGACATTATATTGTGTTCTTCCAAAAGTAAATTATTATCATTTAATTACTTATAGACCTGTCAGACATGTAATTCACCATTTGGCCGTTCTCAGCCATAGGAAGCTTAAAAGTGCTCAGCCAGCATAGCCTGGAGATAAGACAGACAGGTGTGCATCTGTGAGTCCATGCCCCTGCCCCCTCCTCTTTTTCACTGGTTAAAAATATTCTGGCTTTCTTTGAGTTAAGTCAGTTAGATTTGGGAAACTTGGAAGGAAGTAGTTGGTAACAGTTGGAAGTGGGCATCTAAATCCTGCATCTAGGTCTGCCGTTCTAAATTTCATCTCTGGTTCCTTTGGACTATTCTGCTGTCTTTTGGTTTCAGCATTTTGGATTACTTTTGGACAAAAGCTGTGGTTTGGTATCTTCTCTTATTCATTTCTTGTGTGATATCCATGTCTGTAGCCTTTGTTAATTGTTTAAGGTAGTTGAACTTCGTCTATAGATTGGGACGTAAATATTTGTTGTAATTTAATACATTTATTAATTTTCATCTGGTTGTGAGTTGTACATTTTGATAAAGGTTAATCCAAACAGATTGCTTTGCCTATCAATGAATTCGGCAATTTGATAATTATTTTCTTTGATAATAATTACCAAATTGAAATCAAATGAATATATTTTACATGTTGGGTAAGTGAGGTGTTTTAGCTGTTGATGCCCTGTGTTCAGTATTCAGAAAGCCAGACGTCAAACAAGTATGTTAACGGTGAAAACTGCTGGGTTCAGAAAATTTAAAATAATTCAATTAATCCTCACCTTGCTGACAGACTTAATTTGCTTTTAAATTTTAGGTTGTCAGTTAATTATTAGTGAATATATTGTTCTGTACTTTGCAGTTTTTAAAAAGAGAAGGATTTATTTACCTTATATTTCAGAGCAGCCTCCTCTATTGGACAGAAGTTGTGATTTCTGTGTTTTTCTCTTAAACAGTCAACACAAATGGGGTCATCATCATCCAAACAGAAGAGTTTGAGTTTCTCACTGTGCAGACTGCAGAGCTCTTCAGATCCTGCTTTAGCTCTCTGACTTCTCTCCTTTAAGAACACCTCACAGGCATTCCTCAGGGACAGGTTCGGGAGAAGTATATCCTTAGAAGATCTTCTCCTGCAAACTGGACACTCCCGAGATCCCTTCTGTTCCCAGTACTGCTGCAGACAGGCCTTACAGAAGCTGTGACTACAACTCAGGAGAACAGGATCCCTGAAGATTTCAGTGCACACAGGACAGGAGAGCTCCTCTTCCAGGGGAGAAGATCCAGAGGCCATTCTGTCTCGGTCTGTTCTGAGCTCAGTAATGACTTCTGCTGAATCTGTAGTTTAGTTTCACTTTCACTTACTGCTGTCACAACAATCTGAAGCTAAGGACTGTCTTTAAAATTAGACTCAAATATCTCTTCATCTTGGTATTTTTTCTCTGTCTATGTTATCAGAAAATCCTGTATTTCTGAAAAATATAGATTGAAATCGTATTAAAAGGTCCCTGATTTAAATAAAGCTTCCACCTGTGAGAAACTGTACTTCCCTCTTCCTGTTAGACACACCTGATTATCAGAGACAGCACGTCCTGCAGGGGACAGCATTGTACCACTGAGGTGTGATTGGCAGATCTGCCAGCAGTTTTACACCAGCCCGGTTCTTACTGGTTCAGTCAGCTCTCTGACGTGTTAATCCAAATGGAATCTTATTCGCCAGCTAATGGCAAGCACACGCCCTCCCTTAGAAACATGATTCAAACAAAGATCCAGAGTTTGCGTACACAGTCCATTCCTCTTTATAATATCCTGACTCAAAGCAAAGAGAGAGTTGTGCTGTAGAACAGGTGGTCTAGAGCACTGATGAAAGCACGTGACTGAAACGTTTGCTGCTGCGCTGGACAGTTGACACCTCTTGTACTTTTGTATCTTTGGCCGAGCAAATCCCAGACAAATCATACAAAGAAGAAAATACTAACTTTTACAGAAACAATACACAGAAAGCCACTTTTTAAAGCGGCTCACTTGTCAATGTAAATTTCAGCATTGGGGTGGAAAAAGCTACGTCCTAACTGGTTTAAATCAAGACAAATCACGCCTTCCTCGCACGATGGCATGATTGTGTTGAAACGGTTTTCCCTATTTCTTGCACCCCAGCAAATGGACACTGTTGATTTTTTTCGCAGACGTTGACAGTTTAGCAGCAGAAGTTGCAGCAGATTGGTGTAGGATTTTAGCTCCATTTTGTCCATATGGACATTTCAGGTGATGATTTGGAGACAGTTTAAGCCTAATTCTGTTTGTAAGTACTTCAGTTTATTATGTTGTCTGTCTCAGTAGTACTCTTAATTACATATATATTTCTGTTTGAATGAAGGATTACAGCGTTAATGACTTTAATTTAAATTTTATCCTGGTCCTCAAAGCTTAAGCACATAATCTTTAAATTAAAACATGCTCATCTCTGGCCTCTCTACAGCCGACAAACCTGTCTTTAGTAAACCCAATCTGCCCCACTGCTGAGAGTAGCAGGTGAGACAGGAGCCCCAGTGCTCTCTCACTCCACACACCTGGTAGAGCCAGGGCTTCATCCAACACCTCAGCACAGCCTTGGGCGCCCTCTTGTGGACAGAGTGAGTATGACCACAGACATTTCCCTCACTCTCAGACTAGAGCCTCTATTCAGCCTGAGTCTGACCAGAGCCCGCGTGTTGCAGTGTTTTGGAAGCTGAACCTGGTTTGACCCTGACTTTTAATAAGTGCATCAGTGCAGTAGACACGCCGTGGTTTGGGGTATCGCTGATGTTCTGTTCAGAAAAGGTGTGATTGATGTCTGAATCAGATCAGTTGATGGTGCACAGCGGCAGGCTTGTGCATTATACTGTCATAACGCTGATGCTCCTGTTTCACGGCTCCCATACTTAAGCAGGGCAGAATTCACATTTTACGAACCCCACGCTTTCGTCTGCAGCTCGATAAAAAACCGTGTAAAAGTTCACCCAGACCTGGGATTCTCCATTCGATGGCTGCTGCCTCACTTCATTCTCCCCTGACTATAACTTCTTTCTCCCCGGCTCTGAGGCGTCCATTCTGTCACTCACAGAGCTCAGCTTAGACTCGCTGGCCTACAACTGCCATCCAGCTCACACAGCGCTCTGTGCTCAAAATATAAAGGCCCAGCTACAAAGAGCCAAACCCCAACCAGCCCAATAGAAACAGGCAGAATTAGGACCTGAACCATCCCAAACCCTCAGGTACTGGTCCAGTTTTATCAGGCTCAGGTGAAAATCGCAAACTCACTCTCAGAGTTCACAGCACAAGCAGGGTACTTAGGTAATCAGTATGTCTCAGCTGATCTCAGATCAGCTCATGTGAGTTTGAACTGAACCCAAACCCAACGTATGAGGGGAGAATTTGTCTCTGTCTGTGTTCACACTGCACTGGAGAGAGAGACTTACCTCATCACACACCTGGGAGACACACTGGTGACAGGTCAGGAAAAGAGTAGCACTCTGGAGTGATTCCACTGGTGCATTTATTACAATTCAACTGATTACACACAAACCAATTCCAATATTGACATCATGAGGTTACAAAGTTACATTTATCATGAACTGCTGCAGACATGGATCTTTATTTTATAAATAATTAAAGAAAACATCGTAATAGATATTTTTATCTCATTAATCAAAGTGAAAGAAGCAGCCTGTTCACCTGATCCTTGCCCACAAACCACCGCACTATTCCACTCTTACAGACACCTTCAGTGGACAGATCTGCAGAAAAAAAGGCCTGAGTAATGGAAAGACTCTCTCAGTGAAGGAGTGTTTAAAAGTGTAGAGAAGAGTGTTGGTACTGGGGTCAGAAAATGACACCTCCCCCCTGTCCCAGTCCAGCTGCACTCTGACCCTCTGAGGTCTCCTCTGCAGAGTGAGGGCTGTACGTGGGGAGGTCAGGGCTTCATAATGCCAAAAGGCCCGCTCTATACCCCACACTCCTCCTGCTGGGCTCCAATCCACAGCCCCTTTCCTGCTGAAGGACTCTTTAGCCACACCCACCACCCAGTAACATACTATCCCCACTTCTACATCCCAGCAGTGTCTCCCTGAACTGAACCCCTCAGAGCCCAGCACACACTTCGGCCAATTAAATCTCTCTGGATTATCAGGAACCTGCTGACTCTCAACACTGTCTCTCACACTGGTCAGATCCTCAGACAGTGAGAGGTTGGGATGTGCTGTGTTTGGGTCCAGAGTCACAGGAGCTGAAGGGACAGAGAATGAGACGTCAGAACTGATCTACACAAAGGGAAACCGTCAGACACAATGGGCTCCTAATGATATAAACTGGGTTTTACAAAACCATTATACGGGACCATTATAGCCTCAAATACACAGTACAGCCCAAAAGTATCAGGCCACCATTGTTTTCGGCTAAGTAAAGAAGAATGTAATTAATATTTGCACATTTAATGAATAACAAACCAAAGTACAAATATTGTTTGCTATTTCTACCAACAATAACTTAAAAAGTTGGCTTACAAATAATCTTAGACACCACTTTTTAAAAATCTTTGCTTATAAAAGCAGGGACTATCCCAGTTTTCTTCAGTTCAGGATTATGCATCTTGTTGTGTGTAGATACTGAACTCTTTTTCTGTAGAAATAAATCCTATTTCTTATATGGATATACCTCGCCGTGCTGGTTATTCTAAAGGGAGAATTTACTCTGCTGAACATTGCGAAGCAGGTGGAGGGGTGGGAGGGCCTAACACCCTTAGCCTGTAGTGCCAGTAAGCCCCGCACATCTAAGCCTAACTCCTTCTTTGCCGTAGTAGTGCAAGTAAAATACGCACCAGCATTTCAAGCAATATGGAAAAGAAAGAGTTAGGCTTAGATGTGTGGGGACAAGTAAACATTGTGACAAGAATGTTTCTTTTGCTAGAGACCACAAGATATTTGTCTACTGCCTCCTGATCTTCCTGGTCGTCTCCTGTTAACATTACTGGCCATCAGCTGGACCTTGCTGAGTGTGTACTGAACACTGCACCCAGAAATATTAAGCCTTTTTGCAATTTCTCACAGGGAATAACCTTGCCACAACATGCTTATTTGGCTCTGCACACCTAAGCCAAACTCCTTCTTTGACATATTTCTTTCAGATTTACTGCTTACACAGGGCTCTTACACAGACAGGACCAATATGACTCTGACTGGCTTTATCAGCTTGTGGAAAGAATGCTGAAGATTCCCCCTGTACAGTGACAATGTGGAGCTCCCTGCCCCCAGTACTCACTGTATTGAACAGTCTCCAGCATCTTCTCCCACACTCTGTACTTCAGATTGCCCAGGTGCTTGGCCACATCAATCAGCGCTCCTGAGACCTTCTCTGGATCCGCCAGTGTGCACTGGGCTCTGCAATAATATTCAGGAGTCACTTGTGCTGTGGGCGTGGCTTCATTACCATAGAAGATTATCAGCAGCAACATCAAATCTTCAAATTCTATAAGGAAATGGCTCCATCCCTCCCAGCGTTCTGCCACACAGCCCCACTGGCTGCCAGATATGAAGCAGCCCGACCCCACTGAGGGACACACACTCACAAGAGGGGGGCAATTTGTATTCTATCATTGATTACCTATTATCTGTATCATGATTTAAATGATGTTAAATTACTTATAATGATGTTAATCATTATAATTAACAATACAAATGTTACAAATCATTGTGTAATCTGATCTGATAACTCATTTGGGCATGAATGTAGAATTCTATTTTGAATGTTTCCATCTGGTCCTATTTTACACATCATTGATGAAATGCTGCAGTACTTGTAAACTACCACTCACATTTAAACTGAAGAGAGAACGGAAGAGGAGATTAAAAGATTAAATAGAGAGAAAGGCTGGAGTCTACATACCGTTTCTCCACATCTTTGTAGCTCTGAAATAAGTGAATAAGAGTTGATTTTTATTACTATAACCAATACTCAGATTATTAAAACTGTATCAATGTAATATATTCCCATCTGAGTATTGATAAACATGATTTGTGTGTGATTATGACACATGAATTACCTGCAGGAATGAGATGTCTTCAGCTCCCAGCTCCTGTTCTATGGCTCTGATTTGTTCTGAAAGGGATGATATCTCTTCTGTCATCTTCTCAATCTTCTCCTTCATCATCTGACTCTTCTGCTCCTCTTCCTCCCTCAGTGCAGTGATCCTGGCTGCCTCTTCATCTTTTAGGAACTGCTGAAGTTTCTCAAACTCCATCTTTATTTGTCTTTCTGTGTGCTGGGCCTGGCTCTGTAATAAACATTATTCACCATCATTTCAGCACTATCCGGTGCTGCATTTTCAACACTGTGATTTGAAGGCATCAGTACAGTACCTTAATGTGCTGTGCTGTTTGATCACAGACTAGTTTCACTGCATTAAAGGCTTTAAGCTTCTTCTGCAGTGGAGCCAGTGCAGTCCTGAGTTTCTCCTGGAAAGAAATGACAGAGTCCACACTTTACTGAGGAAACAGACTGACAGTAAACTTCACTGCCCACACAGACAGCACAAGGGCATAAAGCATACAAGCCAAAAACTATGGGTTTCACTGCATGGATGTGATCATGTTATGTAGAACATCACTGGACAACAAAATATGTGCTTGAGCTGGTGATAAAAATTTTCAAGTAATATAAATTATAATGCTCAATTATGAAGGCATTAAGTAATACATACAGGAAAGTGTAATGATTATTTTTTTACACAAACAGTAATCATTTCTTCATTTTTGTTCTGTGTTGATGTCACATTTATTAAAGACAATATTTATTATGCCAAAAACAGAAGTAGTCGCAAAATATTGCATTAATTGTCAAAAGCTGTTTATAAATGCAGTTTATCCATAACCTGTGCCAGGGATGTAGCTATCATTTTCAGATCAGTGACATAATTAAAATGAAAAAATTGTTAAAGTTTTGTCTATTGTTATTCATCTCATTACAGATGGGTGTCAGAAAAAGAAGAAAATACATTAGCCCAGGGACCACAGTGCAGTATAAGAACAGCCATAAACAATTAAAAATAAGAATTAATCCAGGAATGAAAATTATAACAAAGAAAAAAGGCACTGAACAATACTTAATGGACAATTAATCATCATTCCTGTAAATATGCATGAAATCATTTGGTTAAAAATGCATAAAAACGTGCATTCAAAACTAGTAGTTAAAAATACATGAAATCCTGATCTGGCAACCCGCTCCCCTACTCAGATTTTACAGGCCTTGTCAGTTTAAGGGTTCACTCGAGTGTTGGCAGCGTTTACTTTACAAAATGGATGTTAGAAAATATCTCAAAGCTCTACCTGCCCCATCCACAAAAGGACAGAGTTCAGAATTTACTGGATCTATTAATTCACACTCAGAACCACCGATGCGTGCCAAAGCTACAGCGTCTGGATCTACAACCTCAAATGAAGTCAGTGACACTGCTGGTCTTTCTATGCTACTCAATCCAGCTAATTCAGCTAATGACATCAGCTCCACTAGCTAGCAGTAGCACATCAGGTTCCAGCAGCACTACATTTGGACCAGACCCTCCACCGCAAACTCCACCAGAGGATTATGGTAGAGAAATGAATGACCAGGTGAAAGAGGACAAGTTTCTAAGCTTCTTTTTTAGTGGGAAAAATGCTCTTTTGTAAGTGACTGGTATCACAGAATTGACTGACTGGAATACACAGTAATAGCAGATGCAGTTTCTGTTTCTCTTGTGGGAAATTCAAATTGTGTGCAAATGCTGATTAAACCTTTAAAATGAAGGGACATAGCAGCTGGACGCATGCTGTTGAATATAACAAAGGCTTTCATAAACATGCAAGCTCTAAAGAGCATCTGACATGTGAGGCCGTTCAGAGGGAACAAGAGAAACGCTGAGACAGACACAGAAATTTCCAGACATTGAGTAACACAGAGCAGACTTCTAGAAATAAATATTACATGGTATCCATAATTGATATTTTGGTAGTCCTGGGAACAAACCAGTTACCTTTGTTAGGTAGACTGGATGCGTCTGATAGCATGTTAGACTGGGGGAGTGGGCCTTTCCTCTACGTTGAGTACATGATCTGAAAGGACCTACAGTTGACCATAGTCATAAAAACAGCATCTCACAAGTCAACCTACATGGCATCCATAATTGATATTTTAGAACTTCAAATATAACACTGTCATTAAGACCCATGTAAAAATCAGTGCCTTCCCAGTGAAAAAAAAGTTCCTCCACTGATGGACGTCTGACGCTGGCTTTGCCCCGCCCTCTTGTCGCCCTCTGTCAGTCATGTGACACATAGTATGGAGCTCAAACTGCAGCCATGCCTGAGAACTATGGTCACTTTATGCAGTTCTTTTATTAAATCTCAATAATTTTTAATCCCAGTGAATTTACAATAGCAATGATTAAAGCATACACAATTTGATACTATGTGTAAATTGAACATTCTTACAAGCCATAAAAATTAGATAAAATGTGAATTACATAGTCTGACAATTACCTTATATTCTTCTGAAGCCTCCTGAACTGGTCGCATTTTGTGGTTTTCATGTTTTTTTTGAAGTTTGGCAGACAAGGCAGACGGGTATTTGATCATCCAAACAGAAGAGTTTGAGTTTCTCACTGTGCAGACAACAGATCACTTCAGATCCTGCTTTAGCTCTCTGACTTCTCTCCTTTAAGAACGCCTCACAGACATTCCTCAGAGACATGTTAGGGGGAGGAAATTCCTTAGAAGATATTCTCCTGCACACTGGGCACTCCTGAGATCCCTTCTGTTCCCAGTACTGCTGCAGACAGGCCTTACAGAAGCTGTGACTGCAACTCAGGACAACAGGATCCCTGAAGATTTCAGAGCAAACAGGACAGGAGAGCTCCTCTTCCAGCAGAGAAGATCCAGACGCCATTCTGTCTCTTTCTGTTCTTAGCTCGGTAATGGCTTCTGCTAAATCTGTAGTTTAGTTTCACTTTTACTTACTGCTGTCACAAGAAAATGAAGCTAAGGAATGTCTTTAAAATTAGACTCAAATCTCTCTTCGTCTTGGTATTTTTTCTCTGTCTATGTTATCAGAAAATCCTGCATTTCTGAAAAATATAGATTGAAATCGTATTAAAAGGTCCCTGATGTAACTAAAGCTTCCACCTGTGAGAAACTATACTTCCTTCTTCCTGTTATGTACGCCTGATTATCAGACAGCACTTCCTGCAGGGGGCAGCATTGTCCTACTGAGGTTTTGTTGGCTTATCTGCCAGCAGTTTTACACCAGCCCGGTTCTTACTGGTTCACTCAGCTCTCTGACGGGTTAATCCAAATGGAATCTAATTCTCCAGCTAATGGAAAGCACACGCCACCCCTCACAAACATGATTCAAACAAAGATCCAGAGTTTGCATACACAGTCCATTCCTCTTTATAAATCCTGACTCAAAGCAAAGAGAGAGTTGTGCTTTAGAACAGGTGGTCTACAACACTGATGAAAGCACGTGACTGAAACGTTTGCTGCTGCGCTGGACAGTTGACACCTCTTGTACTTTTGTATCTTTGGCCGAGCAAATCCCAGACAAATCATACAAAGAAGAAAATACTAACTTTTACAGAAACAATACACAGAAAGCCACTTCTTAAAGCGGCTCACTTGTCAATGTAAATTTCAGCATTGGGGTGTAAAAAGCTATGTCCTAACTGGTTTAAATCAAGACGAATCACGCCTTCCTCGCACGATGGCACGATTGTGTTGAAGCGGTTTTTACTATTTCTTGCACCCCAGCAAATGGACACTGCTGATTTCTTTCACAGACCTTGACAGTTTTGCAGCAGAAGTTGCAGCAGTTTGGTGTAGGATTTTAGCTCCATCATACAGCTGCATATATGGACATTTCAGGTGATGATTTGCAGACAGTTTAAGCCTAATTCTGTTTGTAAGTACTTCTGTTTATTATGTTGTCTGTCTCAACAGTACTCTTAATTACATAAACCCGAACAACCCCACTGCTGAGAGTAGCAGGTGAGGCAGGAGCCCCAGTGCTCTCTCACTCCACACACCTGGTAGAGCTAGGGCTTCAACCAACACCTCAGCACAGTCTTAGGCGCCCTCTTCTGGACAGAGTGAGTATGATCACAGATATTTCTCTCACTCCCAGACTAGAGCTTGAAACGGGCCCAAAAACTTCAGCCTGAGTCTGACCAGAGCCCGCGTGTTGCAGCGTTTTGGAAGCTGAACCTGGTTTGACCCTGACTTTTAATAAGTGCATCAGTACAGTAGACACGCCGTGGTTTGGGGTATCGCTGATGTTCTGTTCAGAAAAGGTGTGATTGATGTCTGGATCAGATCAGTTGATGATGCACAGCGGCAGGCTTGTGCATTATACTGTCATAACGCTGATGCTCCTGTTTCAAGGCTCCCATACTTAAGCAGGGCATCACAGAATTCACATTTTACGAACCCCACGCTTTCGCCTGCAGCTCGATCAAAAACCGTGTGAAAGTTCATCCAGACCTGGGATTCTCCATTTGATGGCTGCTGCCTCACTTCATTCTCCCCTGACTATAACTTCTTTCTCCCCGGCTCTGAGGCGTCCATTCTGTCACTCACAGAGCTCAGCTTAGACTCACTGGCCTACAACTGCCATCCAGCTCACACAGCGCTCTGTGCTCAAAATATAAAGGCCCAGCTACAAAGAGCAAAACCCCAACCAGCCCAATAGAAACAGGCAGAATTAGGACCCGAACCGACCCAAACCCTCGGGCTCTGGTCCGGTTTTATCAGGCTCAGGTGAAAATCGCAAACTCACTCTCAGAGTTCATAGCACAAGCAGGGTACTTAGGTAATCAGTATGTCTCAGCTGATCTCAGATCAGCTCATGTGAGTTTGAACTGATCCCAAACTAACCTCATCACACACCTGGGAGACACACTGGTGACGTGTCAGAAAAAGAGCAGCACTCTGGAGTGATTGCACTGGTGGATTTATTACACTTCAACTGATTACACAAAAACCGACATACTTACATTACCACCATATAGCACAGTAATAACATTGTGAGGTTATATCATAGAAATTAGACTTTTCTCATGGAAAAACTACAGAATGTTTAAAATAAAATCATATTTTGTTTATTCTGTTTGACTGGCAAATATTTTAATGAAACCTGCTCAGAGGTGATGGAATTCAGTTCTTTTCACCTGATTTTACCCACAATCCCACAGCACTACTCCACTCTTACAGACACCTTCAGTGGACAGATCTGCAGAGAACCAAAACAGAAGAATGGAAACACTCTCTCAGTGAAGGAGTGTTTAAAAGTGTAAAGAGGAGTGTTGTTACTGGGGTCAGAGAATGACACCTCCCCCCTGTCCCAGTCCAGCTGCACTCTGACCCTCTGGAGTTCCCTCTGCACAGTGAGGTCTGTAGTTGGGGAGGTCAGGGCTCTGTATGTCCCACTGACCTGCTCTATACTCCACACTCCTCCTCCTGGGCTCCAATCCACATCCCCTTTCCTGTTTCCTGGATTCTTTAGCCACACCCACTGCCCAGTCATCATCCCCCACTTCCACATCCCAGCAGTGTCTCCCTGAGCTGAATCCCTCAGAGCCCAGCACACAATCCCACTCATAAAATCTCTCTGGATTACCAGGAACCTGCTGTCTCCCATCACTCCATCTCACACTGGTCAGATCCTCAGACAGTGAGAGGTCGGGATGTGTTGTGTTTGGGTCCAGAATCACAGGAGCTGAAGGGACAGAGAATGAGACGTCAGCATTGATCTGCACAAAGGGAAACCGTCAGTCACAGTGGGCTCCTGATGATATGAACTGGGTTTCACTAAAACAACCCTTACAGTCTCAGATATACAGTATATGTATGTGAGAGAAAGCGAGAAGCACTCAATAATAAAATCCCTTCATTATAGTATCCCCTGTAAAGTAGTACTTTATTATGAGCATCAGTGAGATTAAGGACTGGTGCTCAGTCTCTTCACTCCAGGGCTCTTACACAGAGAGGACCAATACGACTCTGACTGGCTTTATCAGCTTGTGGAAAGGATGCTGAAGATTCCCCCTGTACAGTGACAATGTGGAGCTCCCTGCCCCCAGTACTCACTGTACTGAACAGTCCCCACCATCTTCTTCCACACTCTGTACTTCAGATTGCCCAGGTGATTGGCCACATCAATCAGCATTCCTGAGACCTCCTCTGGATCCCCCAGTGTGCACTGGGCTCTGCAATAATATTCAGGAGTCACTTGTGCTGTGGGCGTGGCTTCATTACCATAGAAGATCATCAGTAGCAACATCAGATCTTTATTCTATAAGAAAATGGCTCCATCCCTCCCAGCGTTCTGCCACACAGCCCCACTGGCTGCCAGATATGAAGCAGCCCGACCCCACTGAGGGACACACACACACAGGAGCATGCGGGGAAAAGTACATTTTTTACCCATTATTTGTACAATGATTATAATGATGTATATCATTATAATTAACATGATACACAGACAATCATTGTATAATTAAATCATATAACTCATTTGGGTATGAATGTAACATTCTTTTTATAATTTTTCCATCTGGTCCCATTTCACTCATTATTCATGAAATGCTACAGTACTTGTGATCTACACCTCATATTTATACTGAAGAGAGGAAGGAAGAGAGGATTAAAAGATTGAATTGAGAATAAGGCAGGAGTTTACATACCGTTTCTCCACGTCTTTGTAGCTCTGAAATAAGTGAATAAGAGATTATCACTATAATCAATACGCAGACTATTAAAACTGTATCAATGCAATATGTTCCAATATGAGTACACACCTGGAAAAAATAATTGGCCAAGCCCAAAATGGCAAAATATTAAGCTTTTAATGGTCTTAACAACAAATCATTGGTCAGGAAATTATCAACAATTAAACAAATGCACTCCTGTGCCACCATTTGCTCGTTTACTTTTGCTGCAGTGAACTGTTTGAGGAAAAGCTAGAAACAGGGAAATTCACTTATATAGTCTTCTTGTACGCAAAGGTAAAATCATGATAATGATTAAAATGTTTGATGTAAAATTCAAACTAACACATGTCTGCGTGTACAAAATTTTCCAAAAATATTTTTTGGGATGTTTTTTTTCTTAAAAAATTAGTCATTACTTGGTTATCTGCCACACCTGATGCAGCCCATCAAGGGCCTGATAACAAGCTCTTAAATGGAACCAGGATTGATAGAGCAGAGAGAGATCTACGGTATGCAGTGTTGTTAGTCCCACGGTAAAGGAGTGAGATAATCTGCTCCAAAAAAAGCAAAATATCATGCAGAGGTTGCTGTCAGAAACCGCATAGCTGGTCTTCGTCAGGCCAACTGTAGCTATTCTGAAATTTACATGACCCTAAAGGCAGAGGTAATCCCTATTTCTCTATCAGCTATTAAGAGAATAGGTCATCGCTTTGAAACAACAGGTAATGTTGTCAGAAAGAAAGAATCTGGAAGGCCCAAAGCCTCATCATGCAGGGATGACCACCTGCTGAAATTTACAGTTCTCAAAGACAGGAAAAAAGCTTACAAAACCTGACAGCAGAATTCAAGACCACAGAAAACAAACTAGCCGGGAAACATTTTTCAACTACTCATCAACTGTTTGAAGTCATCAACATTGAATGAAACAACATTGACTCTTCTTTCTGTAAAAAGTTGTCCGCAAGTTTACCCACAAGTTACTTTATTTATTTGTTTAATTCTTGCTAATTTCCTGGCCAGTGAGTGGTTGTTAAGACCATTAAAAGCTTAATATTTTGCCATTTTGGGCTTGGCCCATTTTTTTTTTTTTTTGCCAAGGAGTATATATTGATAAACATGTTTTATGTGTGATTATGACACATGACTTACCTGCAGGAATGAGATGTCTTCAGCTCCCAGCTCCTGTTCTATGGCTCTGATTTGTTCTGAAAGGGATGATATCTCTTCTGTCATCTTCTCAATCTTCTCCTTCATCAGCTGACTCTTCTGCTTCTCTTCCTCCCTCAGTGCAGCAATACTGGCTGCCTCTTCATCTTTTAGGAACTGTTGAAGTTTCTCAAACTCGATCTTTATCTGCCTCTCTGTGTGCTGGGCCTGGCTCTGGAATAAACATTATTCACCATTTCAGCACAGTCCAGTGCTGCATTTTCAACACTGTGATTTAAAGGCCTCAGTACAGTACCTTGATGTGCTCTGCTGTTTGATCACAGATTAGTTTCACTTCATTAAAGGCTTTAAGCTTCTCCTGCAGTGGAGCCAGTGCAGCCCTGAGTTTCTCCTGGAATGAAATGACCACACTTTACTGACTGATAGTAAACTTCCCTGCCTACACAGACAGCACAAGAGCACAAAGTATACAGGCCAAAAACTATGGTTTTCACTGCATGAATGTGATAATTTTATGTAAAACAATACTTGCAACTAAACATGTGTTTGAGCTGGTTATAAAATTTACAAGTAGGATACATTAGAATGCTCAATTATGCAGGAATTATGTAATACATATAGAAACGTGTAATTATCATCTGTTTTACATAAATGCTAATCATTTCTTCATTTTTGTTCTATGTTGATATTACATTTATTACACACAACATTTATTGTGCCAAAAAGAGAAGTAGTCACACAATATTGCATTAATTGTCAAAATCATTTTATAAATGTAGTCTATCCATAATCTGTGCCGGGACTGTAGCTATCATTTTAACTACAGTCACTTAATTGAAATGAAAAGATTGTGAAAGTTTTGTTTATTGTGATTCATCTCATTAAAGATGGGTGTAAAGAAAAGAAGAAAATACATTAGCCCAGGGACCACAGTGCAGTATAAGAACAGCCATAAACAATTAAAAATAAGAATTAATCCAGGAATGAAAATTATAACAAAGAAAAAAGGCAATGAACAATACTTAATGGACAATTAATCATCATTCCTGTAAATAAGCATGAAATCATTCAGTTAAAAATGCATAAAAATGTGCATTCAAAATTAGTAGTTAAAAATACATGAAATCCTGATCTGGCAACCCGCTCCCCTACTTACAGGCCTTGTCAGTTTAAGGGTTAATTTGAGCGTTGGCAGCGTTTACTTTACAAAATGGATGTTAGAAAATGGCTCAAAGCTCTATCAGCCCCATCCAGAACAAGACAGAGTTCATAATTTACTGGATCTACTCATTCACACTCAGAACCACCAATACGTGCCAAAGCTACAGCGTCTGGATCTACAACCTCAAATGAAGTCAGTGACACTACTGGTCTTGCTATGCTACTCGAACGAGCTAATTCAGCTAATGACATCAGCTCCCCTCCAGCTTCACTGGCTAGCAGGAGCACATCAGGATCCAGCAGCACTACATTTGGACCAGACCCTCCACTGCAAACTTCACCAGAGGATTTTAGTAGAGAAAAACCTGACCAGGTGAAAGAGGACAAGTATCTAAGCCTCATTTTTAGTGGGAAAATGCTCTTTTGTAAGTGACTGGTGGCACAGGAGAGACTGACTGGAGTACACAGTAAAAGCAGATGCAGTTTATGTTTCCCTTGTGGGAAATTCAAATTGTGTGCAAATGCTGATTCAACCTTTAAAATGAAGGGACATTGCAGCTGGAAGCATGCTGTTGAATATAACAAAGGCTTTCATAAACATGCAAGCTCTAAAGAGCATCTGACATGTGAGGCCGTTCGGAGGGAACAAGAGAAACGCTCTGAGACAGACACAGAAATTTCCAGAAATTGATTAACACAGAGCAGCCTTCTAGAAACAGATAGTACATGGTATCCATAATTGATATTTTAGAACTTCAAATATAACACTGCCATCTAGACCCATACACATCAGTGCCCTCCCAGTGAAAAAAAAAAGTTCCTCCTCTGATTGACGTCTGACGCTGGCTTTGCCCCGCCTCTTGTCTCTCTCTGTTAGTCATGTGACACATAGTATGGAGCTCAAACTGCAGTCATGCCTGAGAACTATGTTCACTTTATACAGTTCTTTTATTAGATCCCAATAGTTTTTATTCCCAATGAATTTACAAAAGAAAAGGATAAAACTTACACAATTTGATACTATGTGTAAAGTGAAAATTCTTACAAGCTATTAAAAATGAGGTAAAATGTGAAATATGATCTGACAATTACCTTACACTCTTCCGCAGCCTCTTGAACTGGTCGCATTTTATGGTTTTCATGTTTTTTTGAAGTTTGGCAGATAACACAGACGGGTATTTGATCATCCAAACAGAAGAGTTTGAGTTTCTCACTGTGCAGACTGCAGAGCACTTCAGATCCTGCTTTAGCTCTCTGACTTCTCTCCTTTAAGAACGCCTCACAGGCATTCCCCAGGGACAGGTTACGAGGAGGTTCTTGCTTAAATCTTTTCCTGCAAACTGGGCACTCCTGAGATCCCTTCTGTTCCCAGTACTGCTGCAGACAGGCCTTACAGAAGCTGTGACTGCAAATCAGGACAACAGGATCCCTGAAGATTTCAGAGCACACAGGACAGGAGAGCTCCTCTTCCATGAGAGAAGATCCAGATGCCATTCTGTCTCGGTCTGTTCTGAGCTCAGTAATGATTTCTGGTAAATCCAGTAGCTTAAGTTTCAGTTTCACTCACTGCTGTGACTCAAACGGCAGGTAAAAAAGCCTCTTTAACCTCCTCTCAAATCTCTGTTCTTCTTCTCAGTTCGCATTGTTTTTCCATCCCATTCATTTTTTTTTTTTTGAAATTCATTAATTTCTGGAAAACATACATTAGAATCTTTTTAAAAGGTCCACGATGTAACTAAAGCTTTACCTCTGAGAAACTTTACTTCGCTCTTCCTGTTAGACACACCCAAATTTCACAGACAGCACATCCTGCAGGGGGCAGCATTGCACCACTGAGGTTTGAGTGGCTGATCTGCCAGCAGTTCTACACCAGCCATGTTCTTCAGGTTCTGTCAGTTCCCTCTCATGCATGTTAATCCAAATGGAATCTCATTCCCCAGCTAATCTCAAGCACACACCCTCTCCTACAAACATTATTGAAACACAAATCCAGAGTTTGAGTCCACAATTCATTACTCTTTGTAGTATCATAGAATCATCACTTATCAAGCTAATGGAGAGAGCTGGGCTTTAGAACAGCTCAATCATCAATCAATCAAAATGTATATATATCTCATAAAAAACACGTTTTCAACGTACAAAAATGCCAAGTTACTCAAAAGTACTGATATCAAAATGACGCCAAGTTACGGTACTACAAACAATATAGGCTATCTTGCCTCACCGAAATGACATAAGATGTATTTCAAAGCAATGCTACCCAATATTTCCTCAATTCTTTCAAGTCACTTGGCCCTGTGTGTATAAGCATGCACTACATGGACAGGCCAAACATATGTGTGGATGGCTGTCTCACAGTCAAGATTGATTGAATAGGCGTATATATGTCCAATTTGTATTGGTATGTATGTATTTCGCTGCCCAGCCTTTCTGTTGTGTGAATGATAGTATGTTTCTTGGTATAAGTGTGTGTTCGTAAATGTGAATGTAACATGCTGCGAGGGAAATGTCCCCATGGGGATAAAGAAGTTCTCTATGTATGTATGTATGTACAATATGTATTTTACATGCAGTATTTATTGTACGTAGCAAATATACAATAACTTGCACATGTACTCAAATTCAGTTCAGAAGCAAGTATAAACATGTTTTCTGGAGAAATATGCTTCCTGTAGTTACTCAGCAGCAGGTTTGAACATTAATTTCAATGTGTTCTATGAGGCAATTCGAAATATTTGACTCTTTGATCTGACACAAAGTTTGCATGTCATTGTAAAATGGTAAGATTACAAAACACAGGGGCAAGTGACTTGAAAGAATTGAGGAAATATTGGGTAGCATTGCTTTGAAATACATCTTATGTCATTTCGGTGAGGCAAGATAGCCTATATTGTTTGTAGTACCGTAACTTGGCGTCATTTTGATATCAGTACTTTTGAGTAACTCGGCATTTGTGTACGTTGAAAACGTGTTTTTTATGAGATATCATTTCTTTTTGCAAAGCGTTTTATTATGAGAGTGAGAAATGCGAAGTGACCCTGTAAGAAACGGTTGTGGATTATGGCTATCGTTGTGTGAATTTCTACAGTCTGATGAACGTGTACCGTTCAGCAGTTTCGGTTTGCTATATATGTAAAACAGTGGCTGTGAGAAAGCGTGCGGTGGCGTAAGCATAAACGCATCAGAAACGCAGATGAAATATGGCCAGTGTATGTACTCACGGATTTGACGTCCATCCAACGAGCCTTGACTGACAAAAGAATTAGCAAGCCCGTAGAATTATAACTCCCTAGGTCGCAACTTGTGTAGCCTTCTGTCCTGCTCCGTTGTCTGTTATTTCGTGGAGATGCATTTTTAGTGTTTGTAAGGTTTATAAGGCATTTTGATAGGCTTATCTGCAGGTAGGAATCCTCTTCGCTGTTTTGCTAAACTAGAACCGGAAAACATGATAGTGGAGAATAGGAGCAGACGCATATGTCCCAGCAGGCTTTGCATATGAGAAAATAACAACAGTTTGAGAGAAATTAGGATGAAATAATGAAATTGCGTAGTTGAAACAATATGTTTTTAGCAGAATGGGCATGTAGGTGAAGGTTGACATGATCACGGAGTATAGTGCGAAATAAATGGAGTGACCATGAGCGAGCTTGTATTCCTTATCGAACGGTGTATATATAACAGTCGGTATAAAGCGGTAGTCGTTGAGGTGGAGGGTTAAGTAACGTATGAAATCTTTTGCAGTGCTGTGTTTTTTTCATGTTCAGTACTAGTAGTTATAATTATGAGTGAATCATGATTTTAAATGTAATGTTTTAATGGGGAGTTGCAGAACGTACATACGTCGTAATTGTTTGTATGTGGCTAGATAGAGAAGAGGGCGAGGTAACATGAATGTAGAAACGTGGCGTTTGCTGATAAGAAGGTTTTGTACGGTAGCCAAGTGAAGAAATGTAGTTAGTAGAAATGGCACAGCGGTGAACTGGTGTAACTTTTTAATAAAAAGGAATACATTTGCCGTCATGAAATGCATATGGGTGGCCATGAGTGAGTTTTGGTAAAGCAAATATAAGCCTAAGAGAACGTTAGTGTAAAAGAGGAAATTATCTGCCTGAGGACGAGGCGGGATTCAATCGTTCAACCGGAGGTTTACCAGTCTGTCACTTTGTTAGGGCAGCACCATGACATAGCTATGCAATGTGTGAAATATCATTAGCAAACCTGTCCGTGGTTTTAAAGAAGAACACAGGCCAGTAAGCACAGAAGAGCTCCCGTTGAATCCATATGGCTTTGCAATATTGTAGCCGGTTAACAATTGAACGTGCAGACGGTACGTCGTAATACAGTGTATACGTTCGTGGAACGGCTGGTAGATATGGTGCAGAAGCAATAATTGAGAAGTAGTAGACAATTATTAGTGAGGGTAAAAGCAGGTTAAAGAAACGCGTTCTTAGCTGGGCTTGGACCTAGGACCCTGTGTTCCCAAGACTGTAACCTTACCCACTAGGCTACCGGCGGACTAGCTATTTATACTGAAAAAGTTTCAGAGTAAAAAGATATGGGTATTTTGCGTGTGTATTAGTGAGGATAAAAGCAGGTTAAAGAAACGCGTTCCTAGCTGGGCTTGAACCTAGGACCCTGTGTTCCCAAGACAGGGACCTTACCCACTAGGCCACCGACGGACTTGCTGTTTATACTGGAAAAGTTTTAGAGTAAAAAGATATGGGTATTTTGCGTGTGTATGCGAGTTTTTCATTGGGTGGTGTACGTGAAGATTTGGCGGGTGTCGGTAAAATGTCCAATGAGCAGACATGTTATTAGTGGGATAGGCGGCAGGAAAAATAAGAATGAGAAGAAGAAGAAGAAGAAGAAGAAGAAGAAAGAGAAGAAGAAGAAGGAGAAAATGCAAAATCCCCTTAGTTTGGGGCTTTATTGTGTGGACATGTGAAGTTGTTGATGAAATCTGTCTGTTGAAATGGGGTCAGAATGTACAGAATTTAATGTTTTTAAGGGCTGAGTGTCTGTGGCTGTTGTGGTTATTTCTGTGGGGAACCCTGAAAAGTGCCAAACTCTCGGTGCTGTATAGGTATGGGGCATGCCCCCGCCAAGGAGTAACTTGGCGGGATGGCATACCTGCCATCCCAATATAGCAAATTTCATAAACAATTGTCACAATACACTTCGGTACTTCAGTATGCTACAGTAGCAACCAGAGTACAGACCCAGACGTAAACTCCCTCAGGAGCAAACCTAAATTAACAGCAGCATGGAAAAACTCCCTGTGGCAGATGGGAAGAAACCTGGAAAGGAACCAGGCTAAAGGGGGAAACCCATCCTCCTCTGGTCAACTCATCTACAGCATGTGACTGAAACATTTGCACCTGCACTGGACAGAGGGTGAACGCCTCTTGTACTTTGTGTCTTTAAAAGAGCAAGTCCAAAAAAAAAAAACTCCTAAGATTAAAAGATTTACTTTTTCCAATACGTGCAGCCACTTCTTAAAAACGGTTCACCATGCGATGTCAAAATTCAGCTTTGGAGGGGAAATAAACAATATGTGATAAATATCCTCTGTTAGCAAGATGATGGAGAGAGCTGTGGTTTAGAAGAGGTTCAGAATGTGTGTGCCATGCAGACCGAAGGGTCTGCAGCACTTCTGTAAATGACAGACCTCTTATTTAGGAACGCAGCACAGTGCTCGGAGTGTGACTGGAGAACTGCTCATGCAGTGCTTACTCTACAGAAACACAGACACAGGCACCAAAAGTCAGAGGTTATGCACACTTTATTGTTACTCACAGAGAAGAGCAGAAACAGAAAATTCCAATGCAGGGCAGCTCCTAAAAACTGCCAACCATTCCTTTCTGAGGACAACAACGAAACAAAACTCAAAAACTCTGTCTCGGTACCAAACTGTGGGGAGAAACACACCTTTAAGCACCTGTGCTGATTAGCTAATGCAACCCAGGTGCGTGTGCTCTCTCCACTAGCCAGCGCAGCCGAGGCCAATCTGCTGCTGGGGTGTACTGAATGCCACACCCCTCCCCCCCCAGAATTAAACCGAAGGCTGATTCGGCTTACACCGAGACCGCTCCCTCTCGAGTTTCGGCACCAAAACGGTCACATTCCAGCGTGACACCCCGGGAGGGAGATGCGGCAGGTGCCGGGGAACATCATTGGTTGCCGCATGGAGAGAGAGAGAGAGCACACCCACACCCACACAAAATGAAATAAACAAACATCTTCACCCTTCCCCCCCACGGGTTCCAGGCAAAAAACAATAAACAAAAACAACAAACTAAAATAAGAAAGACAAGAGAAAGTAAAACAGAGCGACCATTTTTCACCAGACAGAAAACTTGCAGGAGAAACAGGTGTTCTGGCTGTAAAACGGAGTTCTGCCATGTTCAGACAAAGAAATACGAACGTTGCTGGATGTGTATGCCTGTTTTGGTCGGACATGTAAAAGCTAAACAAATAAGTTCCACGGACACAAACTATGATGCAAATACACAGAATAAGGAATAAGCACATACATCATGAAAGCATGACATACACAAATAATAAGATGATGTACTGATGAACGGATGTGTATTGGCAGAGGGAAATGCTGTGTTTTTAGCGTGTGCTGACAGAAGCAAAATGAGCAACATGTTTTCTAAATTTGATTGTGGCTGTGAAGGGAGTAAGAAATTGTATTCTTATTTCTCCATTTTCACTGGCAGTCGTGTCAGATATGTGTTAATATTTTGATATTGGTTTGATGTTTGATATTTTTAATTCATTTTTTTATTTCACGCCATGCTTATCACTTATCAAATTAATATGTCTAATATCTTTAAATAAGTAAACATTAATTAAATTGAGACATGTAAATTATCGGATTAATAGTTTGTAGTCCTCCTCAGTGGCTTCCAGAGAAATTCTGAAAACAGCAGTTAGTTGACCACCTGAAAACACTTGTCCAAAACTGAGGGAGACCGGCTTCATGTCATCGATGACAAATACGGTGACAACACCTCAGCACAGCTTCAATCGCCCTCTAGTGGACAGAGTGAGTATGACCACAGTCATTTCCCTCACTCTCAGACTACAGCTTGAAACGGGACCAAAAACTTCAGCCTGACCCTACATGAGCCCACATTCTATTCAGCCTGAGTCTGACCTGAGTGTTGCAGCATTTTGGAAGCTGAACCTGGTTTGACCCTGACTTTTAATAAGTGCATCAGTACAGTAGACACGCCGTGGTTTGGGGTATCGCTGAAGTTTTGTTCAGAAAAGGTTTTATTGATGTCTGGATCAGATCAGTTGATGGTGCACAGCGGCAGGCTTGTACATTATACTGTCATAACCCCACGCTTTCGTCTGCAGCTCGATTTTAAACCGTGTAAAAGTTTGTCCAGACCTGGGATTCTCCGTTCGATGGCTGCTGCCTCACTTCATTCTCCCCTGAATATAACTTCTTTCTCCCCGGCTCTGAGGCGTCCATTCTGTCACTCACAGAGCTCAGCTTACACTCGCTGGCCTACAACTGCCATCCAGCTCACACAGCGCTCTGTGCTCAAAATATAAAGGCCCAGCTACAAAGAGCAAAACCCCAACCAGACCAATAGAAACAGGCAAAATTAGGACCCGAACCAACCCAAACCCTCGGGTACTGGTCCGGTTTTATCAGGCTCAGGTGAAAATTACAAACTCACTCTGAGAGCTCATAGCACTTGCAGGGTAGTTAGCTAATCAGTATATCAGATCAGCTCATGTGAGTTTGAACTGAACCCAAACCCAGCGTATGAGTGGCGTGTTTGCCTCTGTCTGTGTTCATACTGCCCTAGAGGAGGAGACTTACCTCATCACACACCTGGGAGACACACTGGTGACGGGTCAGGAAAAGACCAGCACTCTGGAGTGATTCCATTGGTGGATTTATTACACCTCAACTGATTACACACAAACCCACATACTTACACTACCACCGTAAAGCACAGTTATTACTCAGTGATAAAATCGGGAAGTTATGTGAAAAGAAATTAGACACTTCTCATGGAAACACTATAGAACGTTTCAAATAAAATAATATTTTGTTGATGCTGTTTGACCGGCAAATATTTTAATTAATGCTGCTCAGATGTGATGGAATGCAGTTCTTTTAACCTGATTTTACTCCAACATCATGAGATTTCAAAGTTACATTCATCATGAACGCATCTATATTTTGTAAATGATTCAATAAAATATTGTAAAACATATTATCTGAAAATATACTCATTAATCTTGTCAAAGTGAAAGAAGCAGTCTGTTCACCTGATCCTTGCCCACAAACCACAGCACTATTCCTCTCTTAAAGACACCTTCAGTGGACAGATCTGGAGAGAACCAGGACGGAAGAATGGAAACACTCTCTCAGTGAAGGAGTGTTTAAAAGTGTAGAGAGGAGTGTTGTCACTGGGGTCAGAGAATGACACCTCCCCCCTGTCCCAGTCCAGCTGCACTCTGACCCTCTGGGGTTTCCCCTGCACATTGAGGGCTGTAGGTGGGAAGGTCAGGGCTGCATATTTCCCACTGTACTGCTGTATACCCCACACTCCTCCTGCTGGGCTCAGATTCATAGCGCTTTTCCTGCTGATGGACTCTTTAGCCACACCCACCGCCCAGAAACCTTCACCCCGCACTTCTACATCCCAGCAGTGTCTCCCTGAGCTGAATCCCTCAGAGCCCAACACACAACCACACCAATCAAATCTGTCTGGATTATCTAGAACCTGCTTTCTCTCATCACTGACTCTCACACTGGTCAGATCCTCAGACAGTGAGAGGCTGGGATGTGCTGTGTTTGGGTCCAGAGTCACAGGAGCTGAAGGGACAGAGAATGAGACGTCAGCACTGATCTGCACAAAGAGAAACCGTCAGACACATTGGGCTCCTAATGATGTAAACTGGGTTTCACAAAAACAACCTTAACAGTCTCAGATACATGTGTGAGAGAAACACCAGAACTAAAAGCTATAATATTTGTATATTTTCCATGTTGTATAATCATTGTACGAGTGTGCAAAGCCTGTCCCTTCCTTAAAATATGTTATCACTCTTAAATCAGTATTTTATTATGAGCATCAGTGAGATTAAGGACTGGTGCTCAGTCTCTTCACTCCAGGGCTGTTTCACAGACAGGACCAATATGACTCTGACTGGCTTCATCAGCTTGTGGAAAGGATGCTGATCCCCCTGTACATTGACAATGTTGAGCTCCCTGCACCCAGTACTCACTGTATTGAACAGTCCCCAGCATCTTCTCCCACACTCTGTACTTCAGATTGCCCAGGTGCTTGGCCACATCAATCAGCGCTCCTGAGACCTTCTCTGGATCCGCCAGTGTGCACTGGGCTCTGCAATAATATTCAGGAGTCACTTGTGCTGTGGGCGTGGCTTCATTACCATAGAAGATTATCAGTAGCAACATCAAATCTTCATTCTATAAGAAAATGGCTCCATCCCTCCCAGCGTTCTGCCACACAGCACCACTGGCTGCCAGATATGAAGCAGCCAGACCCCACTGAGGGACACACACTCACAAGAGGGGGGCAATTTGTATTCTATCATTGATTATCTATTATCTGTGTCATGATTATAATGATGTTAAATCACTTATAATGATGTTAATCATTATAATTAACAGTACAAATGTAATCATTGTGTAATCTGATCTGATAACTCATTTGGGCATGAATGTAGCATTCTGTTTTGAATGTTTCCATCTGGTCCTATTTTACACATCATTGATGAAATGCTTCAGTACTTGTAAACTACCACTCACATTTAAACTGAAGAGAGAAAGGAAGAGGAGATTAAAAGATTAAATTAAATAGGGAGAAAAACTGGAGTTTACATACCGTTTCTCCACATCTTTGTAGCTCTGAAATAAGTGAATAAGAGTTGATTTTTATTACTATGCCCAATACTCAGACTATAAAAACTGTATCAATATAATATATTCCCATTTGAGTATTGATAAACATGATATATGTGTGATTATGACACATGACTTACCTGCAGGAATGAGACGTCTTCAGCTCCCATCTCCTGTTCTATGGCTCTGATTTGTTTTGAAAGAGACGATATCTCTTCTGTCATCTTCTCAATCTTCACCTTCATCATCTGACTCTTCTGCTCCTCTTCCTCCCTCACTGCAGTGATCCTGGCTGCCTCTTCATCTTTTAGGAACTGCTGAAGTTTCTCAAACTCCATCTTTATCTGTCTCTCTGTGTGCTGGGCCTGGCTCTGGAATAAACATTATTCACCATTATTTCAGCACAATCCAGTGCTGCATTTTCAACACTCCGATTTAAAGTCTCAATACGGTACCTTCATATGCTGTGCTGTTTGATCACAGACTAGTTTCACTGCATTAAAGGCTTCAAGCTTCTCCTGCAGTGGAGCCAGTGCAGTCCTGAGTTTCTCCTGGAAAGAAATGACAGAGTCCATACTTTACTGAGAACACAGACTGATAGTAAACTTCAGTGCCTACATAGACAGCACAAGAGCACAAAGTATGCAAGCCAAATGCTATGGTTTTCACTGCATGGGTGTGATAATGTTACGTAGAAAAACACTGGACAACAAAATATGTGTTTGAGCTGGTGATAAAATTTTCACGTAGTATAAATTAGAATGCTCAATTATGAAGGCATTAAGTAATACATACAGGAAAGTGTAATGATTTTTTTTTTTTACACAAACAGTAATCGTATCTTCATTTTTGTTTTGTGTTGATGTTACAATTACTAAAGACAATATTTATTATGCCAAAAAGAGAAGTAGTCGCAAAATATTGCATTAATTGTCAAAAGCTGTTCATAAATGCAGTTCATCCATAACCTGTGCCAGGGCTGTAGCTATCATTTTCAGATCAGTGACATAATTAAAATGAAAAAATTGTTAAAGTTTTGTTTATTGTTATTCATCTCATTACAGATGGGTGTAAGAAAAAGAAGAAAATACATTAGCCCAGGGACCACAGTGCAGTATAAGAACAGCCATTAACAATTGAAAAAAAGAATTAATCCAGGAATGAAAATTATAACAAAGAAAAAAGGCACTGAACGATACTTAATGGACAATTAATCATCATTCCTGTATATATGCATGAAATCATTGTTTCAAAAATGCATAAAAACATGCATTCAAAACTAGTAGTTAAAAGTACATGAAATCCTGAACTGGCAACCCCCTCCCCTACTCAGATTTCACAGGCCTTGTCAGTTTAAGGGTTAATTTGAGTGTTGGCAGCGTTTACTTTACAAAATGGATGTCAGAAAATGGCTCAAAGCTCTACCTGCCCCATCCACAACAGGACAGAGTTCAGAATTTACTGGATCTACTCATTCACACTCAGAACCACCGATACGTGCCAAAGCTACAGCGTCTGGATCTACAACCTCAAATGAAGTCAGTGACACTGCTGTTCTTGCTATGCTACTCGATCCAACTAATTCAGCTAATGACAACAGCTCCCCTCCAGCTTCACTGGCTAGCAGTAGCACGTCAGGTTCCAGCAGCACTACATTTGGACCAGACCCTCCACTGCAAACTCCAACAGAGGATTTTAGTAGAGAAAAACCTGACCAGGTAAAAGAGGACAAGTATCCAAACCAGTTTTTCAGTGGTAAAAATTGTCTTTTGTAATTGACTGATATGACAGGAGAGACTGACTGGAATACTCAGTAAAAGCAGATACAGTTTCTGTTTCCCTTTTGGGAAATTCAGATCATTATGTGCAAACACTGATTCAACCTTTAAAATGAAGGGACATTGCAGCTGGAAGCATGCTGTTGGATATAACAAAGGCTTTCATAAACATGCAGGCCCTAAAGAGGATCTGACATGTGAGGCCGTTCAGAGGGAGCAAGAGAAACGCTGAGACAGACACAGACATTTCCAGAAACTGATTAACACAGAGCAGCCTTGATAATACATGGCATCCATAATTGATATTTTACAACTTCAAATATGACACTGCCATCTAGACCCAAGCAAAAATCAGTGCCCCCCTAGTGAAAATAAAAAGTTCCGCCACTGATTGACATCTGACGCTGGCTTTGCCCCGCCCTCTTGTCGCTCTCTGTTAGTCATGTGACACAGAGTATGGAGCTCAAACTGCAGCCATGACTCAGAAATAAGGTCACTTTATACAGTTCCTTCATTAAATCCCAATCATTTTTAATCCCAATGAATTTACAAAAGAAAAGGATAAAGCATACACAATTTGATACTATGTGTAAACTGAAAATTCTTACAAGCCATAAAAATGAGGTAAAATGTGAAATATGTTATCTGACAGTTACCTTATACTCTTCTGCAGCCTCCTGAACTGGTCGCATTCTGTGGTTTTCATGTTTTTTTGAAGTTTGGCAGATAACACAGACGGGTATTTGATCCACTAAACAGAAGAGTTTGAGTTTCTCACTGTGCAGACTGCAGAGCACTTCAGATCCTGCTTTAGCTCTCTGACTTCTCTCCTTTAAGAACGCCTCACAGGTATTTCTCAGAGACAGGTTACAGGTAGGTGTTTCCTTAGAAAATGTTCCCCTGCAAACTGGGCACTCCTGAGATCCCTTCTGTTCCCCAGTGCTGCTGCAGACAGACCTTACAGAAGCTGTGACTGCAACTCAGGACAACAGGATTCCTGAATATTTCAGTGCACACAGGACAGGAGAGCTCCTCTTCCAGGAGGGAGGATCCAGATGCCATTCTGTCTCAGACTGTTTTCTGAACTCAG